>OMNN01028003.1:0-37217 GCA_900302755.1 Chromis chromis
ACCAACTGCCTAATATTGTGTTGGTCCCCCTTATGTGGTCAAAAATGCTCTGAACCATTAAGCATGGACAAGAGGACCTCTCAGGGTGTCCTATGGGGTCTGGCACCAGGACGTTGGCAGTGGATCCTTTGGGTACTCTGGGTTGTGCAGTGGGGCCTCTGTCAATCAAACTTGTTCCTCTGCATCCTATTGATGCTTGATCAGAATGGGCTCTAGAACGTTTGGAGGTCAAATCAACATCTTGGGCCATTATCATGTTCCTCAAGATGTTCCTGATTGTTTGATGTGTTTGCCATGTGGTGGGGTGCATTTTCCTACGGGGGGTAGACCAGTGATATTTGGGATTGTCATTTGCATGAGGGAGTGTGCTTGTTCTGGGACAATGTTTATTTGGGTGTCTAAGTCTCATCAACACGGATGTTAAAATCCAAGGTTTTCCAGCAGAACACCACATAGTACCAATATGATCAATGTTATTCACTTCACCTGCCAGTGGTTATAATGTGGTGGCTGATTGGTGTATCTTCCTTTTTTGATCTCAGTATGAAAACAAGATGGCAGCAGTTCCATCATTAAGCAGCTGAGAATAAAAATCTTAATGGACTTTAAAAAAACATGAGTGTTTCTCTCCATCACTTGCTAATGTGTGATCACAAACCTTGTGTTTGTTTGTGCAGCAGTGGTCCATGAAAATTAGGAATAACATGAGATAACTGCCTTTGCTTTCATGCTTGCACACTTCTATGTGATGACTGCAAACACAACAGGCCTCATGTAAACACAACTCTCTGTTGGTGTGATTAAGTCTGCAGTCAGGGAGAAACAAAGAAAAATATTCTTCTGCTAATGCCGACTTAGGTTATTACCGGGGGTTTTAATTTGTTGCTGGTCTTTTGTTGTTATTCCTGCATCAGAATTAGTTTGGAGTTTTACTGTTTTTTTTGTTGTTGTTTCCTTCTACCCTTCCTATTACATCTTCTGGTAATTATTTTCTTCCTTTGTTTCTTTCTTTAAAAAAAATAAAAGATAAAATCTCTCTGCCAATTGTCAGTGATGTCTGTGTGTGTTTTTTTTATTGGCAGGGGCAAGTCAGAAGAGATTACCGATCATGTAAAGCTACAGATGCATGATTATATGGATTCTGCAGCAGAAACAGTCAGTTAATGATTCAATCTTCATAAAATAATTGGCAATTATTCAGATATTTTAATAATTGCTTGACATATTTCAAGCTATAATGCCAGACATTCCCAATTCGAGTCTTTCAGTCAGCATAGCTTGTTGTTTTTCTTTCCCGTATGTGATATTTATCTGAATATCTTTGTGTTCTGGACAGCTGGTGAGACAAGATCAACAGTTTAACATCACATTTTGCACTATGAAACTGTAAATAGTACACTTTTAACGCTGTTGTCTGGGATCACTAAGAACTAATCAATTAATTGAGGAAATGAGCTGCACATTCATATATAAAAGCAGTCATTAGTTGCAGCTTTAATGTGTTCTATCATGACTTTTCATTTTCCATTTGACTGGATATGATGCTTAAAGCAGAAGAATGAAGGAGAAAGATTATTCACACCGTTGTTCTATGGGATCTATGTGTGCATATAAAGTATCTGGTAAGGCTCCTGCTAGGGGAACTGACTTTTATGTAGAAAAAAGCCACTATTTGCTAGATTTTTAAATGGCACCGTTGCAGAAACTGACCAGAACCGGGGTCACATGACGCAGCTCAATACTGTGATTCACACACTGAGTAAGCTATCAGTCCCACCGCAGGGCCTCAGCGAAATCCCACTCAAAGCTCCAGCAAATATAAGCGGCTATTTAATCGAGCTTAATCATTCTCTCGATCATTTCCCTGAGAGGGTCCAGATTGCGGCTATCAATAGACCCAAAGTCCTGTTAGGCCATTTCACTATTGTGAGAATGTAGGTCACACATAGGCAAAAGGGCCCGGCCGCTGCTCCCCCAAGAGCCAGGAATGAAAAGCATGTTCCTTTATGGAACGCAAAAAAAAAATAAAAAAAACACGTTTGCGTCATGTGTTGCTATGTGGGCTCCTTGGGAAGGAAATGGGTTTGTATAAGAGGTTTCATTAGCAGTAAAAAAAGAAGCAGATTTTATCAGCTTGGAAACAGGGAAAGATTGTTTATTCAGGGAGGCTGATGAGGACAATAAAGTTTTTTAATCAACTGTGGAGCATTTTTACAGCGTGCTTTTCTTGATGGAGTTTGTTTTGTAATCCTCTGTGTGGCTGCTCAGTGGAGGAAAAGGTGACCCTGCATCTGTCTGTCTGTCTGTCAGAGGCTGGACAAAAGCCTGGATCCGGCCAAAATAGGCAGGAAGAGAGTATCAGTGCTGAGCTCAGGGGCTTTTAATAGAAAGGGCAAAGAAATGGTGCATTGCTTTCTCACTTTCACTGAGGGCTGAGCTTGTTTCCCTTCATTCCTCTCTCTAATATTACCAACATACAGTTTATGAAACACTACTAAGAGGAGCTTTAATAATATTTGAGCTATTAAATTTGAGATATGAGAGTCTGTAGTTTAGAAAATGTTATCGTACTTGATAATTTTAGATGAGGGATGCATTGCATTTGGAAAATAAATAATGCTTTGTATTACCCCTGCTGGATAAGAATCTGTGAAACTCATGTTCTTGAAAAGTTAATCACCTTAACAATCTCATGACAGAAAGTCTGGAAACATGTAAATGTATGAATCGCTGTATAGAAAAAAATGTACTATTAGTTTGAGGAGAGCAATCCATTGTGATTTATTTTTTAAATTCCTACAATACCTCAAAGATTTGTTTCAAGTTAAAGGGAACGTATCTTTATTTGTGCTAAAACTGCTTTAAAGAGACATTAAACACCTATGAATATGCTATATAATAGTTAGAATTAGATTGTTTTTCAAATTGAATGCAAAATTAATATCATCATTTGTTGATGAATGGTTACAAATATGATTACACTCCCTGAATCTTGTGGACAATCCAGTCATGTGGGAGCTTTGGGCCTATGTAAGAGGCTGTACAAGACACCAGTCCATCACAGAGAGACAACCATTTACACTCACACTCACACCAGTTTAGAATCACCAGTTAAGGCACAGAAAAAACATGGAAACTCCACACAGATCAGCAGTTTTGAACACAGAACCTTTTTCTTCCCACAGTGCCTCTGAAATCTGAAACAGTAATATTTGCCGATGCAACTCAACAGATGCAATCTTCAGTCTATAAATATCAATATGTCTTTGTGCATTTATTATGGTTGAACTTCATTGTGCTTCCATGTATGTTTGCTTCCCTGTGTCATGCAGATGGAGAGCCTTTTTACCTCACTCACCACTCTAAAGACCCATTAGCCTCCACAGAAACCTGCTGGTGTCGACTGGGAGACTCCAGTCTGAGTGTTTGGGTGGAGTCGTGATGGAGCATCAACATGTGCGGCGGCCATCAGCGCTAATGAGGAGCAAAGCTTGAAGATGGTACAAGCTAATCGTCTCATTAGAGCTTCCAGGTCTCGTTACATCTGTATGGGTGACGGTGGTAATTAAATTACACAGCTGACTGGGCGAGTGTTCAGTCGTGCCCGCAGACTGTTGGAGCGTCACGGTCGGATTTTAGTATCTGTGAAGGGCACTGATGCTCTCAGAGGCAGAAACACTCGACCTGAAAGCAGCCGCATGGAACTGTTAGTCTCATAGTCTTCTGAATGTGCAGCCCCCCTTTTTTGGTAATAGAGTAAAATGTCTTGATTTCATGTGTTCCAGTAGAAAATATTATGTCCCACTGAAGAACACAGGATTAGGTTCAGAATGAATATAGTCTCGGTGTCATCAAGACTCAGGATAAATCTCTTTTATTGCTTGGTTCATCTGAAAACAAACCAACTAAATCAGGATTGTGTTGGACCAAATAAACCTCCAGCTTTAGTGCTTCTTGGCTTTGAGCCTCTGTTGGAGCAATAAACACCACTCCTGTCAAGGATGCAACGTGATTTGGTATTTTGATGACGGTATTAGAAAGAGGAAGTGTCCCCTTTTTTCCCCACACCTAAGTCTGCACAGATTTAATGCTAGATGGTGAAAACTGCCAGTGATGATTTTGAAAGTTTTTTAAAATGTACTTTTTCAAAGATTTGATCACCACAAAGAAAATTCCCTTCATCTCCACTGCAGTGTTGGCAGAAGTAGACACATCTACATACAAAGCAACCAGACCTGCCATCATAGCTCGTCACTGAACGCTTGCCTTACTTGCTATCATTTGCTTTTTGTCAGATTTTTATCAGATGAGTTCCGACTGGCTTTACTTTTCTCATCTGTAAGGACTTTAAGCGCCTGTGCTGTCTGTTCAGTGGTATCTTTTTTAAATAAATTGTTTCACCTTGCATGCTGCTTGCTTCATTCTTTTAAGCTTTTTACTCTTTTGTGTTGCTTTTAACTTAACATCTTGTTGTTTCATTGTTGTTTTAATGCCTAATTAAACATCTGGCCAAGGAACAGATAAAAAAAAGAAAGAAGAAAAGCCATTTAGACAATACTGCCATATTTGCACTGATATTGATTATCCTTCTGAACCTTCAAAACCCACCTGCAGGTTTGAAAGGAATTTAAGAAATCATGAAAATGACACCATTTATCAGAGCCAGAAACTGTAAAAACAGAAAGAATCAATAGATTTGAAACTTTCCAAAAGATCTTGAACCACTCGTCTTCCCTGTTCCATCAGGGAAAATAACCAAATCTGAGCTTATTGTTTTTATTCTTTCATTCTACATGTCTCATTCAAAAAATGATTTTTCTCTCTCAACAGATTCTGTAAAAGACAAAAAGATTCTGTGCGTCCTAGTGCGCCCAACAGGTCATTAATGTCTCAGCTGTGACCTACAGTCAGGTGACAAAAATCCAGAACGTTTTCAGATGAACTGCAGGCAGTGTTTAAACAGAGCAGCAAGGAGACAAGAATGGAAACAAATTCAAATGTAAATCATAAAATATCTGACTGAAGTTACAAACTATTGCTGTAAATGTTTTACATGTTAATTTCAGGTTTTTACCATTTTTTGTGTAAAATAAATAATAAAAGAAATTCAACTTTAGTTTTATTCCCACATTTTTATGATTTACGGTATTATAATTGTATCATACGACACAGATGGCATTTCTGAGTTCTCTCTCCTTCTAGCCATGAGTGTACTGTTTCCATAGAGGTGCAGGACTTTATATTGCAAAGAAAAATGAGCCCATAGTGAGTAAAAACCTGACAGGAGCAAAAAAAAGAAACTACTTGGGGCTCAGAGGGTTAAAGTACATTGTCCCTGTAAAAAAAAACAAAAAAACATCAATGAATAAATAGACAAAAGGCATTTGGTAGAATACCACTATGTAAAAATTGTGATTTGACTTATCTGATCCTTTAAAACCAACCACTGATAAGTAGAACAGATTCTGATGTGGGTAAAGAGAGTGCTCTTATTTTTATTGCTTTTATAAAAGCTTCTCAGAATTTCTACATTTTAGGGAACATGTGGAAGTTTGTAGGTGCACAAAACCAAATACAAGTCTACCACTGTGGATTATTATGAACTACAGCTCCTTAATCATTACTGATGCAACAATGGGGCTTTTTGTAGCAACAGTCCAGGCGTGTATCAATGAGGCGTGAAAAACAATAGAGTGGTACCCCACCCTGGGTGGTGACGGAGTAGCAGAGGTAGAGAATAATATTAAATGTTAACACACCCAGGAACAGTTTAGTGTTGTTTAAATTCCTGACCATAAATACAGATCTGTGTTCCCTCCTGTCAATCTCCCTTCTTTTTAAACTGAGTCTAAATCGAGACTGTAGGTTCTGACGAGGCTCAGATCTTTGTTTTCCTCTTGAAGACGTGAACAGTTTGTTTGTCTGACTCACCACAAAGTTATGCGGGTGGTGGAATTTTGAAGACGCATAGTTAGAAGCAACTTCAGCATCTGATGTCCTGAAATTTTTTAATGCACACACCATACAGCATAAACATAACTTAAATGTACAGATTATATTAAGCAGTACAGAAGACATTATCCTGAGATCATTTATTGTCATAAGTTATATTTTCTTCATCAGTAAATCTGCTAAAATTGTAATTTTTTTTAGACACGTAGCTCCGTGACTTTTGGTAAAAACTAGTTTCTGAGCAGGAAAGTTAATTCTTGATCTCTGAAATGCTTCTTTGATGAAATAATGTTTAGTAATCTTCATCTTCTTTATCAGAAACAGGCACTAATACACTGGCACCTCTTATTAGCTGACTAAAGACGTGTATGAAGGCTATGTGATGAGGATTTGGCAAATTTCCTTTAGCTGATGAACATTGTTAGAGGCTGTTGAAAGAACCAGAAAAAAAACTATGAGCATTAAGATGTTTTTGTCAAACTCTCCTGGAAACATCTCGTAGCTACAATAATTCTTGTATATGTACTTCTTTAATTTTATCATAGCTAAAAATATTCACACACTAAATAATTTGGAATATGTCAAAAAAATGTGTTTGTGCTTCAAATCCTGTCTTTCAAAGTGAAGAGTAAGCAGCCTGGGCTTCCTGGTTGCCAACAGCAGATGGCGCTCCTGATCTCGGATGGGAACAGTATCCTGCTGTTGTCATGGTTTCAGGTATCCTGGAGACACAATACTGGATGCTAATTGGTAGAGGGGAAAAAGACAGAGAGAGGCAGAGTCTGTCTCTCCCCTCTCTTTCTTTTTGTTTTACATCTGCATCTCTATATTTAGTCCGGCATGTGAGAGAAACACCAACATTTACCCGAAAAGACAAAAACCATGACTGAGACGGAGGAATGAGTGGGAGAAAGTCTCATTTGAACAACAATGCAGCTAAAATAGGGTGGAACAGGATTGTACAATGGGAAATTAAGAAGTGCCTAACAATGTAGTGTTATGCATTTTGATTTTCTTTGTGTTGATTACTGTTTTTCATGTGACTTTTTCTTAAAAGTGAGTTTTAACTGGCCTCACAACTATAAATTTAGACTGTAAACATACTTTCATTCACAAAACTATGCATGTGATATGTTTCCAAATCTAATACTGAATAATCTGTCAGCTTTTTCTGTTTCCGCAGTGACTCGCTCTGTCTGTCTCTCTTTGGACTTCATCATGCAGATGTAAATCATCACATGACTTCACAATGCACCACTGATGTAATGTTATGTATTCTGATAAGCTATTGTTATACAAGCAGAGTGTTGATTTCCTGAGGATGCATACTGTCTCCCTGTTCCACCCTCCTCCGAGGCTTTTTCCTGGGTCCCGCTCTCCTCCTCCTTCTGTGAAAATGCAAACAGTATTATCACCCAAGTTTCCAAAACATCCCATTTATCACGATCTGTCCCTGTGCCACATCACTCACACACAAACACGTATCTCTGATAGTGTTGTTTACAAGAGGGTTCAGCCATTTCATCCTGATAGCCTGGCACCAGCATCAAACAGGCGGTCTGCATCTGCTCGCCTGGAATTAAAAGGGCTTTTATCCAAACCTCCTTGGCACACACAGAGAATTTAAATTTAGATGTTGAACAGCAGCAGCAGCAACAGCAGCAGCAGGTAGCCAACTAGCTTTCATATCCAAATGGGAAGAACAACAGAGACCAAGGCCCCCTGATAAACCCCAGCTGTTTGATTGATGGTGATGAAAGAATCATGTATCCTTAATGGCATGTTAGAGCTCACACTGGCTCCGTCCTGCCACGGAGCTGCCATACTTTGGATTAAGCTCTTGTATTGTGCTGCCCTGCCTTTGTCTCTTACCTCTTTATTACCTCGACATGTCATCGCTTCTATATCTAGACACACACTTTTGGGACACTCTGTCATCACTGGAGACATGCGTGGGGTTAGATAAAGTTTAACCGTGAAGGGTGATCCACCTGTTAAAATGCAGCTCCCTTTGATTCAGCTTTGTTTACATTTTGCAAAGTGATAGCTGACATTCTGCTGTGTAGTGCTGCAACTACTCTTTGTTGCTCTCACATGAATAAAATATGACACAGGCATACGTCTGCATGAAGATGAAAGCAGAAAAACATGGAGAAAACACAGTATTTTCACTGTTCCCACTTTACGAAAAAGGGACACATGCAAGGACGAATATGCAAAGTTTCATCTTCAAAATAAAGATGCTAACTGGACCCAAATATGAAGAAAGCAAGAGGTTCTTTAAAAAAAACATTTCTTCAATAGGAAGCCACATAGATGCCACAAATACATCAAACATGGTCGCTTTAATGGTGCTCCAAAGAACTTGAGCAAGAAAATAAATAAATAAATTGAAGATATTACTTTGTGGACCCATCTGGTTCAGTAAAGAAGCCCTTCTAAATGGTTCTTAAGTATTTTTTCAAAATAAATGGTTCAAATAAAATTATTATGTGTAGGATCAAAAAACAAGCATGTGGACATAGATATTGACCTTATATTAAGATTTCTTTTTACTTAGTTCAGTTAAAGTATGGTATTAAAAATACAAGTTCAATGGACTTATTGGCTAAACACAAACACAAAATAAGTCACTATCAGACTAAAACCTTAAATTAACTTGAGAATCCAAACTAAAAATCAAGAAACACTTAATGCATTTGACAGCTACAGACACACTAATTTTAAGAATGTAAATGGAAGAATTTCTGGGTCTTCTAGTATAATACATTTCATATTTTATGTTCTGGACTGTTAGTCAGGGATTTGGGAAATTGTGATTGACATTTCTCATGGTTTTCTAATGTTTTATAGAAAGATTATTTATAGAGTAAATTATAAAATAATCTGCTCTAATCTCATGCTGTTAACTGCCACCTCCAGTAAAAATGAAGTGCTTTCAGTAGTTTAAGGAACCATATAAGGTATGTAAAGTATCATCCCCTAAATAAGAGAGAGAAACCTTTATTGTCACAAACACATTTTTACAGCATTGTGAAAAGTTGTTTTCGCATATCCCAGTTGGGGTCAGAGTGCAGGATCAGCCATGGTACAGCGCCCCTGGAGCAGGAAGGGTTAAGGGCCTTGCTCAAGTGCCCAAAAATGGCCGCACTGGGGTTCGATGGGGTTCTGACCTTCTAATCAGTAGCCTAGGGATTTATCCATTGCACTACCACTGCCCCGAGTGAACAGAGGTTCTTCAAAGAACCAGAGAGCCTTCTAAAGAACTGTTTAGGAACCATTACTTTTTCGAGAGAAAGGGACACATACACTTTGATTACATAAGGATACTTAAGTTCTTGGCCTCACCCAGAAACAAAGGGCGTAACTCCCATTATGGGGCAGAACTGCATACTATAAAGCCGTATATCACTGTCTATCACTATATCACGAAGCAAACAATGGAAACACACCGGTTCTCCGCCTCCCAAAAAGTTCTAGCAAGTGGTATCTGTCAACAAGGTGATTACTTCTGTGTTTTGGGACAGTGAGGGATTGCTTATGACGGACTTCTTTCAAAGACAAAAGGAGAGGAAAGCTTCGAGCTGGTGTGTTAGTGCTCCAGGAAAAAGTCTCCGTCCTCACTGCAGAGGTTGGAGAAGGAGGCAAATGTTGCTCACTGCACCTTACTCACCCGACCTGCACCATCCCAAACGGCCATTTTCAGATTGATGATGAGGTCATGCATGCTGTTGAGGAGTGTCTAGGGGCTCAGGAAGTGGCCTTCTTTTGTGAATATGAACATCGGTGGACTAAGTGCATTGAAGTTAAAGGAGACTATGTTGGAAGATAATGCAAGAACAATCTCCCTCGTGTTGTTTTCTGGTGAGGCTAAGAACTTTTTTGAAGTACCTGGAAGAACCTATAAAGTTTCACCGATTAACCTTCAAATTAAATTCAGATCCAAAGCAGACAAACACAAGAACTGCCGCCCCTTTCTTTTCTGGATTTTAGCTAAAATCCACCCAGACAGATAAACTAAATAAAGGCAGACTGCTCACATTAGCAGGGTGAATGAGCCACGAGCTGTGCCAGGTTGGAGTCCTGCCCAGTCTGCTGGCTGACGAAGCCACGGCCACAACAATCAGACGGCCTGGATCGAGCCTGTCCGCCGAGTGATCGATGAAATGTTAATGTGGAAAGCAGCGATCCAGAGGATGCTTATCATGATCTAAAATAGGCCACAGGGTCACTGTTTAAGAGACTTGAAACTCGATAATATGGAGGCTTATCACGAATCAATGCGAATAATGGTGTCACGAGCCAGTATTTGTACACAAACATGACTAAAGATGCAGATAATGAAGAGAGAGGCCTGAAATGCACTGATTATCAGGATCCAGAGGGAGTTACTGGTTAGATTTTTTGTTTCAAGGATGCAGCTGATTCCTTTGTTACCTTCCTTTGCAAAGCAGAAGAATGGTTTCTTGTTTATTATTACGAGCCCACAAGCAGATATTTCCAATTATAAGGAGTGGGCTCTTGAAATTTTGGTTGATTACATGGTTTGTTCTTGCAGAGGAGGCTCAATTGGGAAAACAGAAGAAAAAACCACAGTGCAGCAGTGTTTGGTTCTGCCTGGCACATTTTAATCTGTTTTCTAATAAAGAACTTCTTGAGAGATGCACCATCACAACACAGATGCCTCCTGTGTGATTCCTGCGAGAAGAAAACAGATTTTATTTATTTCTTTCTCTAAAGTAGAGCCAGACAAGAAAAAGATGATGTTTCCAGTTTGATTGCAGAGGGATGACCTCCCCCTCACTGAGACCAGGACTGCAATCTGCAAGAAAATTGCAGCAATAACTGAACGACGTAAACGTTTTTTTTTATTTCTTGACCTAATGTTGGATTGTTGTAAATGATGATGAGAGCACTTTTCAGCAAGTAGTCAGTACCCTTCAAAAGCAACCTTAGGCTGTGTCTCAGCAGCGGAGGGTCCCCCTTTCATCTTGCCTGGCGTTTCATCGTCTTTACAAAGGAACCTAACAGGTTTCATTTAGGGTGCAATGATTATTAATTGACGTGCACATGCAACAGTGAGTCAGTGGGCGGCCCCGAAAGGAAGAGCACATTCAGCGTTTGATCGCTGTTATTGTTTGATGTGTAGTGAAACTGAGGTTTTCATTTGAATGTTGGGCCAAATGTAACATGAAATATATTGTAGGTGGGTTTATGTCGAGCTCACACTGTCAAACATATACTCAGATTGATGCACTGTATATATTCCTGATGGTGTATTGTTATCCATTTAGAAGCTACAACTTTGACCTCGACTCGGCCTCGACTTCTGACAGGTTTCTGGCTCTCATACCTTCCTCTGCTTGTTGCTGACAAGAAGAATTAGGTTATTCTGCCATGTCAAGGCAATGCAATAATGTCAGGACGATAATTTTATTTTTATTTTTTTGACTGTGATAATGTTAATGGGTGATTGCACATGAATGTGTCCTGAAACTCTAATTGGCAGCCTGAGTTGTGGCTGAAAATTTTAAAGGCATCAATGATGAAATAACTGAGCAGATGAAAACAGAGTTGCAGTTTCAGAGACTGTGCATTGTTCTTCCTTTCGTCTCCACGGGGCATTGGTAATAAAAATGTAAAATGAGCTGATGGATTTTTAGAAAATCCCCAAGGTGGCATAATTTTTTTTTGTTTGAATAAAGACATGCCTTTATTTGACAGCAACATAAGGGAGAGACAGTGAGGGAAAGTAGGGAAAAGACAGCAGCAAATGGTCCCCAGCTGGGAAACAAACAAACTCACTGCTCACGGTCTTTGTATCTATGCGGTATGTATCCTTTCCACTTGGCCATTGGTTCATCCTACAGTTGCATCGCTTTTAAAGAAATTGTTTGACATTTTGGGACAACAATGCTTCACTAGATGATAAAATCAATATCACACTCATATAATTTAAGCAAGAATATAAACTCAGTTCCATCCATTCTTTATAAGTATCTGTCGCTCCAAAACATGGTGTCTCTACAACAAAATGGACGTCATGAAAGTACATACTATATAAGTAATATTATTAGGCAGATAGAGAGTGGTTTCATAGAAGTCAGTAACAAACTACACATTTGACTGTTGAATGAATGTTGTCCCACTTTTCCCTAAGGGCTTGGTGAAGTTGATGGACATTTTTGGGGGACAAGATCACATTGTCAGACACATCCATCCAGAGCCTGAGAGTCTGAAATGATTTTGTAGACGATAAATGGTAGAGTTGCGGACATCTTGTTTTTTGTCTTGTCATCTGTGGCTTCATGTCATGTAAATAAAGTTGCATTTTAAGGTGGCCTTTGATAGACTCTGGTCATAGTTGTGTCTGACTGGTCACTGTTTTGAATCATTACCCTGTAAAACCACACCTGACTGGGCTGTGGATTAACTCAGTGATAAAGAATTTGTCACCAGTTGAACACACTTTCTGCGCATTGTATGAAGCTATAGCCTGTTGGCTTAGCATAAAAACTTGAAACAGCTCTAAAGCTCACAGATCAACACATATGTCTTATTTTTTTACATTATATGATGGAATATTTCTTGGTTAAGTGCAGTGACTTCCTGAATATTTTTAGTCACTACCTGCAGCCATGCTACTGCTGTTTGCCCCCTGATTCCAGTTGCAGTGCTAAATTATGCTAACCAGCTTCTGGCTTTATTTAACTGATTTGTACTGATGTAACTCTTAGCAATGAATCAAACCAGCTTATTTCCCAAAATGTCAAACTATACTTTTAAAAAAGGGAACACGCTTCATGTCTTTGAAAAATCTTTCAAATAGCAGCAAACTGTGATCGTTGCAGCACAGCCAAAAATCTGCATTTTTTGTTTTTTTTAACTGTGAGAGTTAAAATTAACATTTCACTAAGACTCCCTAATGTCAGTTGTTGTACATTATTGATTGTTCAGCTACAGATTGTAGATGTGGCATAATTTTCCTCTTTGGTCTGTGATTTTTTTATGTTAAGTTATTGAATTTCATGAATAATAATTGATTCAGTGTGAATTATTCACACAAGAATGATCCCCAATATTAAGAATATAAACTTGTACAGGAATACAGGAAGAGAAGAACATTTTCCTCAAAGAACGTACTGTACTGTGTATTTCCTTTGCAGCCTCTGCCATGTTCTGTATATTCTGTCTGCATTATGGAGTCGAGGTGACAGGAAATTATTGTGTCAAAGTCTGAGGACTAAATAAATAACTTGTAATGGAAAAAATGATGAGAAACTGCGGACGGAAAGGGTTTTATGTATTCACTAAAGCTCTGTTACATATTAGACAACACTGCACTCCTGCAGTTATTACAGTTGCTATATTTACAGTTTAACTGGGTTTTATAGAGCTGTTTTCTACAGTAAAGTCTTGAATTCTTTACTGAAGTTCAAGGCTGTGTTATGTGTTATTAAAATGCAGCTGACTCCTATTTTTCAAAGGTTACAGACCAGTGACACATTCAGTGAAGAGGCCATTCAGTAGTTCTGTGATTTAAATCGTTGTACCAGTTATTGTCCTTCATTTCTGTTGCATCACATGTGGATGAATGCAGTTGAGCATTTTTGTAAAAGGCTTAATACCCTCAATGTACACTGACACATTGTTTAAATGCCATTATTTGCACTGTAATTAATAATTTCATTAGGGAAGAGGAAAAATTATCACTTTTTGCTGGATTTAAAAAAATATCCTACTCTGGTCCGGTGACGAGGTTGTATTGCAAAAGTCTCCCAAGTATCCTTTCTTCATAGAGCCCAATGTTGTTCACCAAACTGACTGAATTAGGGGAAGTTTTTTCAGATAGATAAAATAAGTAGTCTAGGGTTTAGGGGATTAAGGAAAGAACTGTTACGTAGGACTGGTGCAAATTTTCAAGTAAACACAAATGGACATATCCTAAAGCAGAAAGGTTAAAGCCAGAAAGTCAGAAATATTATACCTTTTTAAGAAGAAGGCTTCAATATTAACTTTGCATGACAATACCATATCTGATAAAGAAGTCTCTTTTCACTGTGAGGAACATTCACTTAAAACCAGTCTACTTTTGGTTGGTGAGGAGTCATTGCCAAATGAAGGAGAGTCACTGACTGTAAAAACAACCCAGAAAGTTTACTGGTACACTGAAACGATTTACACCATAAAGCCTTGTTCAGTGAACAAATGCTCAGTAAGGGCTAAAGGATGACCTGTTGTGTACATTTTCAACCATAACCTAGAGTGAAAAATGTTTAAAATGTGTCATTGATGTATGTATATATGTGGACTTTGACTGTTTTCCTTATTTACTTGTTTTAATTTTGCATATTTATTTATTTATTTATTATTTTTTGTCTTAATTGCACTATGGGGAGAGATGCTCCTCCGGTTTCATTGTACAATTTCTTTTTGCACAATGACAATAAAGAGCTATACTATTCTATTCTGATACATTCGACAAGTGTTTAGGATGCAGAAGCCACAAGTGTCTTGTTCAAGTCACTTCCCCAGTCTTTCATCCTATATGTTCTAATCAATTAATAAATATATGACAAATACCTGCATGGTTTCATTAAAATTTTTTATATTTTTTAGCAAATATTTTATAAGCAAGACAAAATAGTAGAAATCAGTGGCAGGTTTGAGCCTATAATTAATACAGATTTGTTGTTTTCATGACAGCAGGGCAGTGTGTGTCAGATTAACTTAGAATAAACTACAGAGCACGTGGTCATTACATGGAAGAAACATGTCACTCAGTGCAACAGTGTGACTCAAGGGTGTGTTTTTGGAAACCAGTGGAGCTCTATGACACCGAGGAATAAACTGTAAACAGTTGTACAAAGAGAAAACACTCATCATGTGAGGTTGCCACCGTTAATCATTATTCTTTTAAAACTGGACTTTTGGACTATTTTCCATCTCAGTGGGATAATTTACTAATTTTACATATTTATGCTGTACACAAATGATAAACAATGTTAAGTCGTGACCTGATCATCTGTATTTGTAGGAGAAAAGCTGAATCTTTTGAGCAAAACACATTCTGTGGTTCTTGTTGTCTTTTATTTTATTTGCCTACTGTGGCCTACTTGTAAAACAGTGACATCATGGCCACACCATAAAATTCACAACATGCTTCCAGGGAGATGATGTATTCTCTCTGCTGTGTTTTCCTAATAAACGCTGAACCAATCAGAGCGCAGAGGAAGCAGCGCTGCGAACCAATCAGCGAGCTGCTGTCATCGGTCTCCGGCTGCTATTTGTGTCGGGCGGCGCTCAGCTGTTCCGTCAAGCTGGACACAATCAGCCGTAGTGAGACCGGAAGTACAGACAGTCGGACAAGGAGGGAATTATCCAGAAACAGATAAAACATCCAAAGTACCAATGCGTGTTTGTATTACTCAGTGTCACTGGTGTCGACTGGAGCCAGGTTGCTATTCAAAACTATAGTTTACGCCATACCCTGCACTGCAAAAATAAATAAATAAATCAATAAAAGCAAAGTATTAAAATCTTGTAAACAAAACAACAACAACAACAACAACAAAAAAAGAGTAAAAAAAACTGGCAGCAAAGGTTCCAGAAAAAAAAATCACAAAAATGGTGGAATACTGTGCTGGTAAGAAACTGTAAAAAACAAAAACAAACACACAAAAAACTGTCAAACTACAGCAAATACCTTTTTATTTAGTGATATTTTAGCTAATTTAAATGAAACAGTGTAATTTTGTGGTCACACATTTTAAAAGAACAAATTACTATTTGTACAGATATATATATATATATATATGTATTTTGGTCTGTTTTTCAAACTTTTTTAATTTTACATTTTTTACAATTAGCATGTAAATGAATACCGATCTGTGATTTTACTAGATATTATTTGCAATTTAGTGAAGCTGGGAAAATCTGTAAAATAACATTTAAACAAATGTAATGCATAATCCACGTACTTCTGGGAAATGGGAAGTATCTGTAAATTAATTACATTTTTGCTGATTTTAATAAAGTAAAAAATAGTATAATTTTAAGGTAAAAATACAGGTTTTTAATTTGAACGTTATTTACAAGTTACAGTTAACTTGTAAATTTTTTTTTTCTGTGATTTTACTATTTATCATCTGTACTTGAACAAAACAGGGAAAATCTGTAAAATAACAGAAAAATATTGAAAAATATTACAGTTAAAACTGCTATTTTCTTCCGTTTTTCACTGCGGAATAGATATAAAACTGATGATTTATGAAATGTGTTTTCCAGCCCTGAATATTTCCACGTGTCTATTTGTTTTATGTATTATTATTATTATAACCTTTATTTAACCAGGAGAAGCCCATGTATGAAGTTATGAGGGTTAGAAAATGCTGGAAAATGTAATGCAGAATTTAAAAATGCTAAATTTTGACCGATTCCTATGTATTTTAGGGCCTGTAACTTGAAAAATGTTCATAGTATGAAGGTAAAATTTCACATGGCTTTATCAAATATACTAAAGTTATTGTAGTCAAACATCAGCTGATTGTGAAGGAGTCAGGAGGGAGCTTTACTTTGACATGGACTGTTTTACACCCTAAACCCTAATGCAAAAAGTAGTGTAGGGTGAATAAACAAAGTAATGCATTGTTTTTGAAAACGATGAGTGATGTGTAACGCGACCTGACATTTCACCTGAAACTTTTACAACAGCTCATTTAGATTTGTCTACGTGCCTCCAGTCAGCAACGCCGCTTTTATTTTGAAGGTCCCACCCGGAGCTGCGGTGTGTTTTCGCCTTAAAGCTCGACGAGAACTATTTTCCAGGGTGGATCACCAACTGACGCCTCTCCCTCCCTCCGCTCAGTTTCAATTCAGTCAAATCATAGTGATCTGGCAGCCAGAGGTACATGCGTCGTTTATTAGGAGCGCAATTAGCCTCTGCTGTGGCCGCTTTCTGAGCTCCGCGACGAGGGGAAGAACATCTGGGAGGGTCGGCTCTTCACCAAAACTATCTAACGAGTCTTTAACAGCGACCCCAAATAACACACAGAAATGGACGAAAAGGCGTTTACGAAAGAACTTGACCAGTGGATCGAGCAGCTCAACGAATGCAAGCAGCTGTCTGAGGGACAAGTGAAAACACTGTGTGAAAAGGTGAGATATTTCTTAAAAATTCCTCTCTTCACCTCAACTTCGTCCCAATGTCTTGTCCCTCCTCACCGCCGCCTTCCAGACATTCTTAAAATGGCGTCTATAGTGTATATTTCACTGCGCGGTGCGTGGATTTGACCAAAATTCAGAGTGGTCAGCGACTTGTTTGGAGGCCGTGTGAGCGGCTCCCCGTCTGAAATGTGGGGGAATAATAAATTAGAGTCACTTGTTGGGGTTAGTGAGGGTGTAGCAGCCGGGCGGGAGGAGGCTCAGCGTGAATTCAAGTCACATACCACATTTACAGCCCCGCTCAGTGACTCTGTCAGTGGGACTGCAGCATCTCTGTTAACTAGTTAGTCCACTGACTGCTTCATTAAGTCTCACATGCTCTGTAGGGAGACAGTTAACCAGGCAGTAACTAAACCTTGACCTCCAGTTCAACCACTGAAGTTGTTATGAGCAATGTTTGGAGCCTTTAGCCTGAAGCAATGGGAATGTGGGTAAATGTTTACTGTAAAGGTAGTTCAGAAATGAGGCCAAAATGAGACACTAAGCTACACCAAGCTAACATTAATACACTTAAATGCAACACTCCTGCAATAAATCCTAAATCCTCCATTCAGGTTATAATGTTAGTTTTTTTTGTCTAAAGAAAGTGTTGATTTAGCTTTTGCTGCTGTTTGGACTGAGCTGTAGATCTGCAAGAATTAATCAATTAGTTGGCAACTGTTAAATAAATCTCCATCGATCATTTCTAATCAGTTTGAGCTGTTTTTTAAAGGAAAAAAGTCAAAATTCTGTGATTTCAGCTTCTAAAAGTTGAGTATTATCTTGCTACTTTACTCCCCTATGACAATAAACTGAATATCATTGGTTTGTGGACAAAACAAGACATTCTGGTTGACATTTTCACCATAAAACAGCCAACAATGAGGATAATTTGTATTTGCAGCCCTACTATACTGCCTTACTGACTGTTTTTTTTCTATTATTTTGTCCATTTATACCACTTAGGAAAGGCTGAATGACACAAACTCCTCTCTGTTTAATGCAGTACAGTTCTGCAGCCCCTCAAAATGACCATACATTTGGATCAACTAAACTCTAACATTATAACTGTGATTAAAGTTGGATTTACTGTACAACTGTTGCAGTTTTATCTAAGACAAACTACAAGCTGAGTGCATGTTACATAGAATTCTATGCATTTCTCACAGGTAGTGAAAAGAGTTCCACGTAATCTTCGACCTCTGTCCCTCATCTAGCTTCTCATTTACTTTTGTAGCCAATAAGTAGGGAGAATTACTTCTTTACAAGGCAATTTTTAAACTTAAACATGACTTAGTGAGTAAAAGATGCGTCATGTGAGGGCTTAATTGCACTTCTTGTTCCTTATTAACCCTCTGCTCTTGTTTCTGGTTTGCTTCTTCAGTTTTCAGGACATTTGGTGGACGTTGTTTCACATGTCATCCAACCACAGACAAATGCAAGCAAAGAACTTTGAGACCTGAAAATGGTCATTTAATGGTGATTCCCCCATTAGTGCTGTCAGTTTATCGTTTACAAACCTGCTGTCAGCACAGTGACCTTTTAGTCAATTTACGAGTGGTTGCCCGTTTCTGAGCCATGAACTTTAACTTGTCGGACTCTTACCGTTATTGTAACTCACGCTGAATATGTAACCTGCACATAATATGCTCTGGCTGATTACAGGCTAACTCATTCTGCATACTTCTGTGGTCTGAGCTGCAGCTTAACCCCAATCTCTCCGCCGACGTCCTCTTAGCTGATTTCCAGCTCTAGATGTCTGGGCTAGAAGGAAATAATATCCTTGTTTCTTGCATTTTTTTGAATAAACTATTAACTAGGACATTTTATCCGTTGAAGATTTATGTTTTCCAGAAAGTTCCACACCCCTTCCTCCAAAGTGCACTATATATTATTTCTGTATTACGTCATGGTCCATTTTTATGCTTCCCCTGATGGAGAAATCGACACCTCTGCCTCTGATCATTGGATCTCAGTCCTGACTGACACCAGACTCCACACCAGTTTATGGTGGTTTGGTTTTCTTTAAATCCAAAGTTTCTGTTAATCCTAATAATAGAGGCTACATTTGAACACATGTTTTTTCAATCGCCATTTACCAGATGTGTTTTTCGATCTGTAGTGCAGCTCTGTCCTTCTTGGTTCCTAAAAGGACACAGAAACAAGGCCCACTACCATGTTTGGAGTGCTGTGTGCTGAAAGTTAAGAATGCAATATTCTCCAGTGGCTTGTTAATCCCAGTATTTGTTTTCTTTTTTTGTTCGGCTCAGATGTGGTCAGTTCCAGTAGTTGAATGCATTATTAATCCAAGTTAAACTCTGTGTCAGAATCCCAAAATGGGATCTAAGCAGTCAGAAGTGGTGGTGGTCCAGGCTGGGTTTAGCTGTGCACATGCGGATACCTTGTTATTGCAGGTAGCTTTGGAGAATGATTTTGTTGAATTCACAGCCCTTTTTTCAGCTCATGTGCTTTGACATATTTCCGTCTCCATCTGTCTTGGATACAGATTGAGCGGCAGACCCTGTGAACAGTTGTCAGACATCTGTTCACATGCAGGAACTGCGCAAGTTGTGTTCCTTCTTTCCTGTTTCCTCCACTAATATAGCAAAGATGCCGTAAAAGTAGCCGAGAGGAAAAAGGAAAGCTAAACATCTCCTCACCCCCGAGGCGGTGTCATTGTCACAGCTCATAAGAGCTCAGCTGCTCCTAACTTCTTTCTACCTGCTTCCATCCGTCCTTCCCCATGAGAATTTGGTTAACATATTCAGCTGAATGCACCTACACAACATCCTCCCCGATTTAAAAATAGCCGAGGCTATGATTGATTTTGCGTTGCATCACCAACACTATCAAAGCCTTTGTTGCTAAGGGGATCAGAGTGTGTGACTCAGGATAATACTGTTCGTTGTGACTCAGAGAGCGGCCGTCTCTGTTTTGGGATGTACGGGGGTGTGGAGGAATGAGATGTGCTGTGTAATCTGTCCTCGGTCTTTTCTGTTCGGCTCAGAAAAAGGTTTTTGTCTTGTGTGGCGGAGAGGAGGGAATACTTAGAAGCTTTGTCTTGTTTATCACAATCAGTGGGGATCTTTCAGTTTTCATTTTGCTGTTGCGTCCCTGCTCTCAAGGCCCTGGATGTGTTTTCTAAATGTTATTAGTTTACGGACGAGCGAGGTCATCTGTTTGATCATTAAATCAGTTTAAATCTAGCTGCCAGGTTTATGTTAGGTTGCAGCACAGTGCTCTGCTGACTGGAAATTGGTTTTATGTTCCTGTCAATTATATGGACATAATTTAATTAATGCACAACACGTGCCTCAGACAGAGACCTACCCTTTTCATGACCTTTTGTTTTTTTTTCCTCTGCTCAAAATTAAACCTTTAGGGGGTTACATAACATTTCAGACATGGTTTGTGTCTTTAAGGCTGTATTGTTTTTATCTTACCTCATATAATCCCTCTCATGAGGCACTGCTTACTAACCATTAAGGCTTACATCTAAAGTTTCAAGTTAGGCGAAACATCTTTATTAAGGCAGTAAATGAAACAAAACCCAAGGCAGCATTGAAACGGCTGCACAGATAGCAAGACAACAGAGATTTCTGAGTTCCTCTTTAAATAATAATATCATTTGACATCAGGGAAAGTGTGTCAGAATGATGTAATATTTTGGTTATGTAGCAATGGTTGCCCCACTTCTTGGAGCTGAAGTCTTCTGCATGACCTATGTCGAACCAGTTTCATGCGGCCAGGCAGGGCAGCGAGCAAGGCTTTGTTTGCCAGCTGAAGTCACCGATTTACTCAGAAAAATGAGTCAGTAAGGAAGGCTGTATCAAAGGCTGATTTCTTTTCCTATTATAGTAAATTTGCAGCACTTAATTCCAAAATAGTTTCATAGAGTGGTGTCGTAGCAACAATAAAAATGGACCTCAAACACACAGATGAAAAGTGATCCCTCCCTGTGAGTGCATTCAAGGCAAAAGGTTGTCAAATGCATCTCAGCAGAAATCGGGTACTGTCATACCATCCTTTTGCTGCTGCTGCTGATTTCTACAGTGGCTGTCAGCAGGATGCTTAGCTTTCAACTCCTATATACACATTGAGTGAGGTCATCTCCTGTGGTTGTAGTCTGGCCTAGTTGTCGAGCTTCATTCGCCCTAAGTTGTCTCCAGGAGAACCTTTGGCTGCGTTTAACTCACTTTAATGGGATTATATTGCGGCAGACGGGAAAACGCTGACTTCATTTCTCAACACTCGGCTAAGCAGTTTGTGGACTGTGTGACGTCTGACATCTTGGGCAGAGCTGTAATCTGTAGCCGAGCCTCCCTCCCTGCGAGCCTCACTGTGGCATTTCTGCTGCAGGTGTGGTCCGTACTTTGGGCAAGGTGCTTACGTAACTGGTGCTGTCATCCACGCTACCCACTGTCTCGCGGATAAACAGTTCCCTCCACGCCCTGTGTTTGAAGGTTTTCGCTAAATCCAAGCTTAAATTGGGAGTTATGAAAAAGTGATCTTGTTGCCAGTAGCAGCAGGTCGTAGTGTATTAGTTTACTCCAGTTTTATGTAATATTTGATTAGATAGAAGTTAATCCTGCGTGAAGTGTTAGTGTTCTCTGGCAGATCTTTGTTACATTGCCTGGTTACGTGATCATAAAGTGATATCTTGTAAAGGAAATAGACTGTTGCTGATGCTGATTTAGTGAATGAACTCATTTTAATGAGAGCCAATAACTACAACAGCCAGGAATAAAGGGCCAGAATGACATTGACTGCTGAGTTTGTAGTGAGAGACATGAAATCAGCTCGGTATAACGTACTTGTAGAAAGTATAACACGTCTGTTAGTCAATTTACGATGCACAGGTGACATCTGATGCGTCATTGAACATATTGCACATACATTAGAGTGTAAGGTTACAGAGCTGAAGGCCCTATACTGTGTCATGAGCTGACAAAGCAACTCGTAGAGAATGTCACTATGAATTCTGGGTAGGAGGTTGAAGGAGTAGCACTTAGAGATACTGTAGTTGATTAGGGTTTTCAAGTTTTGTTTGAATACAGTGTCTTAGTGTTTTTAAAAAAAAAAGTAAGAGTCATTGGTGTAATGTGAAGGGAATATAGATAAAATGATTTCCAGTAAGAGCAAAAGAGGCTTGAGGAAGAACTCAATAGTTGGCTTTTAGTGACACAAATCCATACATTTGTAGCTGCACTTTTTAATTTTTTTTTATTTGTAATCTACCCTTTAGCCCCTGTGTTATGAAAACCCATGCAAAGATGAACAAGTACATGGCTGCATAATGACTTTCCTAATTGCCATGTGTATTTTCCAGATAATGATTGACTATTTAAGGTCTATCAAAGCCATAAAGTGAAATAAATTATGTTGCACTTAATTATACATATGAAATTATTACTTAAGGAAATGAAAAGCTTGAGAACAGTGAGTCATAAAGAGGATCCCAGACTGCAGACTGACCTGGCCTGCTTACAGCGCTTGTTTGTTTGCGTGTTGGACCCTCTCACGTTCATTTATTTCATTTCATTTCACTCAAAGTAATTGAGATCAGGCAGAATGGGATGAAAATATATTGCTGCCCCACTTCCATCCAGAATATTCTCCCGGGCTTAGCGGGTCAATTGCTTTAGAGGTAGAAGCTCTGGTCAATCTGTCATCCAGAACGCAGTGACTGAAAGGCCACATGGCAGTATGGGCACGTGGAGCGAGTGTATAATATAGGTCAGCATTGTGCAGTGTTGCAGCTCTGGCCTGGTCACTCCGGGTTTGTCTCTTGTCTGTCCCATCTGCTGGTGACAGGCCAGCTACAAGCGCTCTGTCAGTGTCAGTCCTCTCTTTCTGTTGCCCTGCTGTTTAATGGAAAAAGTACGTGGGCTGCTCAAAACGGACAAAATACCAGGAATCTGGATGGGAAGCGGCATGTTTGCCTAAATCAAATCAAGAGTAGCTTTCAAAGAGTCGGTCTTATGAAACACGCAGAGCAAAGCGACACCCACTCTCAAGCCTATCGACGCCATTCTCCCTTTAATTTTGCAGATGTTTCTCTTCTTGCTTCAGCGCGTCGGATGTGTCCAGTGGTCACTCAGCTCAGAACATTTTTTTCCCTCTCAGCCTGAGGATTTGTCTGCTCCAAAGCTTCTTAAAAGGGCTCATCCAGCTGACCGACCCCTGAGTCAGAGCAGCCTGCCAAGCGAGGTTGACTCCAGGAATAGGCCTTGTTGTGGGTCTCCAGATTTAGTATTTGTACTGTTTAAAGCTTTCCCCTATTTTTAAAATTGTAATAATATTCAGGCACCTACTTACTAAAACATTATTACTAACTTTTTAAATCCTACCATGCAAAACTCCCAAAAGATGACAATGCATGCACGAAATAAGATAATCTGTCACGAAACACACACAGAGGTCGTTGTTTAAATGATGCCAAGTACACTGCATCAGCTGACCCTCTGCATATTTTGAGCGGCTCTCAGTGTGTGACTCTCTGTTGTTTGCATTCAATGAGACAGCAGTAACCAAGCGTTTCCTCTAAGAGCACTAGCTGGAGGCCACATACTGAGTCATACACTGCAGCAGCAAGGATTCATAGTGGATTCTGCTGAGAATGAACGGTGTCCAAAAAAGACACATTTTTCACAGTTCTTCTTTTGGGCATAGCGGTTGACTGTTGTGTTGCCACAATACTCCTGGCTACAGTTGAGTACTCGTAAATGAATAATCTGTGTTTCATCTAAAAATACCAGCAGCCATTCTGGTTCTCCACTCTGTTTTCGGCTCACACAAATTGATTTTAGGAAATGTTGTAATGTAACCAGAGCTGCCTTTCCGAGCATTGCAAGGCAAATCTACAGGAAACTAAAAGACACACACACACACACAGAAGGAAGGGGTTTGAAATCCTTGGAGAGATTATGGTGATGGTGTTGAGGGTGGTGTTGTAATCACTGTGTAGCATCTTCATTTAGACCCCACAGAGGCTGATGTGGAAATTGTGCAGTGAGGTTGGCAGGAAATTGTCCGTTCCTGAAAATATAGATGGAGAACAAAGAAGGACATAGAAAATTACAGCACAAGGAGCCTGTGATTACAGGATCACAGCGGATTTCCCTGCATTTCAATGAGCCCAACAGTTGCAAGGTTAAAATTATGCATGTAATAAGCTACACTGTGTTTTTGAATGGCTCATCCTGACTTTCGTGATGTTTCTAGGCCCCTTTTAGTTTCTTTCTCATCTGCAGTTTTGGTATTTCTCACTTTAAACTTGTTTTTTCATGTTTTAATACATGAGTTGCAGTTAAGTTGATGTTGTTTTCTTTCTCCAGGCAAAGGAGATCCTCACGAAGGAGTCAAATGTCCAGGAGGTGAGATGTCCGGTGACAGTGTGTGGTGACGTGCACGGTCAGTTCCATGACCTCATGGAGCTGTTCAAGATCGGAGGGAAATCTCCAGACACAAACTACTTGTTCATGGGAGACTATGTGGACAGAGGGTACTACTCCGTAGAAACCGTCACTTTACTAGTAGCACTTAAGGTAAGTGATTATTTAAAAAAAATCCTCCCACGTTTGACTTTCTCTAATATGTAAATTTTGAAATTGAGAAGTTAACTTATAGATCTGTTCGTGCCTCAGGTACGCTTCCGGGAGCGCATCACAATCCTCAGAGGGAACCACGAGAGCAGACAGATCACACAAGTGTACGGCTTCTATGACGAGTGCCTAAGGAAATATGGAAACGCCAACGTTTGGAAGTACTTCACAGACCTGTTCGATTACCTCCCCCTCACTGCCTTGGTAGACTCTCAGGTGGGCGTTCACCTCGGTTGGTTTCTCAGATGGAAATATGGAACATTATGTTCTCAGAGAATTAATTGTTTCGTGGAATGAATCATATACACTAGATTAGTAAAGGAAATAATGGCTGGGTGAGTACTTCAGAAGCTGATCGTCACAATCAAATTTCCTTCTCTTCCCTGCAGATTTTCTGCCTTCATGGAGGCCTGTCACCGTCCATAGATACATTGGATCACATTAGGGCTCTGGACCGTTTACAGGAAGTGCCACATGAGGTAAAAATGGCTTTTAAATGTGTCTGTAATTTTCATTATAAGCTGCCTCATGGACAGAAATGTCCAATTAAAAAATGAAAATGACAAGATTTTTAAAAGAAAGATGATAATGAGCAATACCTGATAATTAGAGAAAATGTTCTCCATGATTCAGTATATTTGCAGTTTAAACATGATGATTGCTGTTCAGGTAATAAATAGCAGGTTGGTGAACTTTCTAACCAGCTTATCCTCATCCTCTGCAGGGTCCCATGTGTGACCTGCTGTGGTCAGACCCTGATGACCGCGGTGGCTGGGGCATCTCTCCTCGAGGAGCTGGCTACACATTTGGTCAGGACATCTCGGAGACTTTCAACCACGCCAACCGCCTCACACTGGTGTCCCGTGCCCACCAGCTGGTTATGGAGGTGTGTGTTAATATACAGTTCATTTTGTGCGCATGCATATTGTACATCTGCTGCTTAAGATGATTCAGTTGAGAAAATAAACAAGATTTACATCAACTGGCCGCAGCTGGGGATTGATCCAGCAGTCAGCAGTTTCACAAGGCTAATATGAAACTAAATACAGCAAAGAATCTCTTAATGATTGTTGGTTAAGTGACAAAGTGGCCATTACAGTAAATACACTCTCCAGCCAAGAAATGTTTAGTAACTAAATTATTGTAAAAATGGTGCAATTGAAACCATTGCTGCTACAGAAAGCAATTAGAACATGTTCACTTTAGATATGCACTATATTAGCACTATTCCCTGAATTAAACATCTCTGGTTAATAATGCATCTCCTTCCCTCAGGGATACAACTGGTGCCATGAGAGGAATGTGGTGACAATATTTAGTGCTCCCAACTACTGCTACCGCTGTGGCAACCAAGCAGCTATCATGGAATTAGACGACACCCTCAAATACTCCTTGTAAGTACATAAAAACTGCCGTTGGTGCATGCAACTGTGTGTCTGTAAAGGCTGAAGCTGTGCATCATGAGTAGCTTTTAGTTTTTTCAAATAAGATTGCACTGTGGCATTGTGTCTGTGTACGGCTTCAAAATAATTCAAATCTTATTTTATTTCTGCTCTTTCTTCTGTCCAGCTTGCAGTTTGATCCGGCGCCTCGCAGAGGGGAGCCTCACGTCACTCGCCGCACCCCAGACTACTTCCTGTAAACCTTTGACCCCTTGTACAGTCGAGTCCAGTATTGCCATGATATACGACTTTCAACCGATAACAACATGAGTGGGAGGGTGGGGGACTGGGGGGCTACACAGCAGTGCACATTGTATATCCACACAAAGACCTATTTAAGCATTTAGCAACAAAAAAAAAACAATGTCTGTGTCTATGGATGGACCAAAAAGTGTGTGCCATAATCATTACAATATTCATTGCTGAGGACTTGTATTGAAAATTTCCCCCACTATATAAAGCAACAGTGATGTTTAACTTCCTTATCCTGTACCTGCGTAGCTGGACTGAATGGCACCGTGGTCCAAGACAAAAATTTGCTACTTCAAATGCGGCTGTTTGAGTCCCACACGCCATGGCTTATATTGAGTAGATCTGAATATGATCTGTTTGCACTTTTGTAAATTTAAAGAAATGTAACATATGTCAGAAGATAAAAAAAGATTTCACACTACAAATGTTATTTTTTTTCTTTTCTCTTTTTGATTTTAAAAAAATTAAAAATAAAGCCCCCATCAGGCAAGTTTACACAAGGTTTTCTTTGTCCTGTTACTTTTAAGGAAAACCCTTCTTATGCAGTCACCCAGCTTGGTGTATATGATTGACAGATGATGGAGTGCTCATCCACATCAACTCACTGACTTCTTCTGAACTTAGAGTCTGTATTAACCAAACAATTTAAATAATAAAGATAAAGGTGGCTTCTTGATTTGACTGCTGCTTTCTTTCTTGCTTTCTCGTTTTCTGATGCTGAAAACCATACCTGAAAGATGACAACTAGAGTTTGGGTTACTTGACATGTGATTATAATTTTGAATTTATACTAGAAGCCTGTTAAAGATTAAATAAGTTGCAGAGCTGTTGGTTCTAAAAGTATCTTGGAAAAGTTTGCACACAGATGACCTTATTCTTGGTCACCAGGGACCTGAGACGTTCTTCCAAAAAAGACAGAATGCTTCCTAAAACCAAGGCCAGCATTTGCCATAATTGCAGGATTGTCAGTGTTGGTGAGCTTTAACCCCAAATTATTGGTATTTTTGATCCCTGTTATTTTCAGGTGTAATTATTAAGGGGCTATTAAAGGGTTTTGGAGTCTCTACCTTTAAGTAGTTGCTTGGAAGTGCTACCAGAGGTATTGTAAATATGAGAGAAATGAATAAAAACACTAAAGGACATAACGGGTAAGAATCTTCATAGAGTTAAAGATGTGTGTAGTGTTCTGTAAGCACAGATGCACAGAATTATGGCAGAAATGATATGACAGTTCATTTAAGCTTACGTAATATTACTGTGTGTGCATTCCTTTATGTTTAATTTCTGTTGTCACATATATATAAAATCTTATGCAAGTTATTATACATATTGTGGCATTTCTTATGTAACTATCCTACTGTAGCTGAAGTACTGTGCTGCTATTTTGGGTGAAGAAACGAGAAAAAAAAGCAGTGATGCAATATTTAGAAATGGATTAAGTGGGATTTCTTCATGGAAAGCTCTCGATGAGCACTTGAACGCACCATGGAATCAACTCGAAAGGATCCGAAATAAGGAAAAAAGCGCCACCCCATGGTAGTTTGAGTTACTACACTAAGAATAAGTAAGTAAATAAATAAAAACATTGATGAAAATTGTGCAGACAGACTTTGGGCTTATTTTCCAACACTGTAATAATGATACAACAATATAATAATTATATTAATAATAATAATGATAATAATATCTCAAGGCTTAAATACTCGTGAATTGAGATTTACAGAAGATTACAGCATATTAACTCATCCACAACACACAAATGACTTAGTAATCAAAAGTTCCCCAATTTAATTATAATAGTATTGTGGTAAAATACGTTTTAATTTTAATTAATAACATACTGTACATAAAACTGTATGATAAGCACCGTCTCATGTAAACCTTGTAAATGAGGGAACCATCCCAAGGGATTAATAAAGTTCTATCTATCTATCTATCTATCTATCTAAATACAGATTAAATGATCTGACACCTAAAGCTGAACAACGATATTAATTTTATTATTTACAAAAATATTTTCTGAATAGTTTGAGCAATATCAACATTAGTTTGATAATATTGTGATGTGTCAATAATATGTCAAATATTTTTCATTATCATGTGCAATATTACAATATACATTTTTTGTGCAATATTTATTATTATGTATCATATTATTTTACTACCTCGGAATCACTCCCAGTATTACTTCCTGCTTTTTTAGTGTCACTTATTTCATTTTTAGTATCTTATAGTTTTTGCCTCTCTGTTTGGCACTGCATTTAATTTCATGTTCTAAGGTTATTTTCTGAGCAGTATCTGGCACAATAATTTCCTTCGAGATGAATAAAGTTCTATCTTATCTTAAGTTGTATTGGAAAATTAAAATGTGACCAGGTAAAAACGACCGCACTGCTACATTACACATAAATACCTTTATAATTTGACATTCTGAGGTTAAATAAAAAATAAAATTAGTTAGCTATACAGGAAAAGCAGCCCTCATGCGGTCTCCTCCTCCTTCCTTCAGCGTCTGACAAAGCGACCGTCAGCCTCCGGGCGGCAGCTCAACACCACCAGGTTCATCCAGACACTTCCAGCCGCCGTCGGGACCTCCGCGTCTTTAGGGCCCTGCTGTTGACTACAGAGGAAATTCACCTCTGGATCTGCGCTAAAAACATTTACGGTGGGTAACTTCACAAAGCCAGTGCGCCTTTTTGATTTATCTTGTTTACTCGTTAAAGGGATTTGTACGTTTTGTGTACATTTGTGTTTGAGTAGCCTCGATGTTGTTGCTAAGAGGCCTCATTGACATCGCAAGGCGCTAGGGTAACGTTTAGCTAACATGCTAGCATTGTGCACGGTAATGCTAGCTGCCTGGTTAGCTTACTATTAAACCAACATTCCATTGTTATTTTATTTGTAAAGAAACATGCATCTTTTACATGTTTATGTATTAACGACCATCCCGTTTAGCTAGTTATCCAACAGCAAGCGAGCTAAGTGGCTAGCATTGCCGTCGTTTAGCCCGTGTCACAGGTAGCTAAATGTATCGTTGGCTAGCTTGTAGCTAACGTCTATTTAGCTGTTTTTGCTAATAACAGCGCCCGTGTAGCTAACGTAAACTTATGTTTACATTCGTACAAGGTTTGTAGTAGCATAATATTATTGTTGTTATGTGTCTTTAAATGTTTAACTGACAAAGTGTCAACCAGCCGTCACGTCTGTATTAGCTAATGTTAGCTAATTACATGCTACTCGACGTAGAATAAGAAGTTTCCGCAGTTAACGTGAGGTTGGTTTATTACGTTGTGTTCAGGTATGAATCAACTTATTAATGTGTTTAACCATCTGTGTTCCTCTACAGATAATGCCTACAATTAAATTACAAAGCTCTGATGGGGAAATCTTCGAGGTGGATGTTGAGATAGCCAAACAGTCTGTCACAATCAAAACCATGTTAGAAGGTATAATTTTCAAAACATTACACTTTTGCATCTCTTTTGTGACTCTGCAACTGACTTTCTGTCATTTTCACTAATTTAGGATTTATATTTTCCATTAAAAGAAATGCACGTTTTGTAAAATAAACTACAGAACGATATATGACCGTCACTATGATTCTTTGACAGATTTGGGGATGGATGATGAAGGAGATGATGACCCAGTTCCCCTTCCGAATGTCAATGCAGCCATCCTCAAGAAGGTACAGAGCATACAAACACTCACTGTACCACAAACGTGTACTAAAATAGACAGGGAGTATGTGGTTTGACAGCAAAGTTCACTTCTGCTATTTCAGATTTAAGTAGAATATTAGATTTTGTGGTAGTAACATGAATAACTTTGGAAGCAGGTTCTAATAAAGAACCCTGGTCTTACATCTCCATGCATCTTACTGCTATAGTTAAGTGTTTTTTCTCCTGCTTCAGCAAACAAGAGTGAGTTTTGATTGCAGAGGATGTTTTTTTTCATTATATTTTTTAGTTAAACAGATGTGCTTCTTTAAGTCAAATATACTAAATACACACACTAAAATTTGTACGTATGTAGTTTCAAAATTGCCAGTTTCCAGTATTTTAATAGGCCACGGTCACTGATATACAAAGGGTGAACAAAATATCTAAAACACATTTTAGTTTCTTCAAAATCTGAACAATAAGGCAGCCCAGAGGTGGGCCTAAAGCTGCTAAGTATATATGTTGTTTGTGTTCATATCTAAGAGTCTGCGTTTATGAATCATGCGCTGAAGTACACGCTATTTGCCTCCTTTTGTCCTTGCCTGTGACACTGTTGTTTTTGCCAGCAAATCAACTAATCACATTTGTGGAAGAAGAGCGATGTGATGGTCTGTTTGATTTTTCTCCCTTCTACAAGTTCATTCTTGCGTTTCAGACCTTCAGTTATTAAATCAAGACTCTTTTGCTTATAGGAGGACTTTGAACCGATGCTGGTTAACCCTAATTTGCAAAAAATAGTTATATCACACATTTTTAGGCTCCAGCCTCTCCTGCGACCCTACAGAGGATTAAGCGGTGTATAGCTAATGGATGGATGGATTTCTGAAAAACAGAAAGTCCTAGAAAAGCACTTGGGGTGTGCAGTTCTCTTCCAAAGCCAATGCCAACTAATGCGGATCTGCACCAAGATTCATTTGGTGCTTCCTTGGGCTGTCCTCCACCTCCCACCAAGTTTCATGAAATTTTGGCCTGATAGTTTCTGTGTAATCTTGCTGCTAGACAGAAAACAAATAAGCAAGCCGACAGGCAAACAAATGGCACTGAAAACATACCTCTGCTGAGGCAAGAGCTGAGGTGAAGGTATTTTTTAAATGTGGTGTTTAAACCTTTGTGCGATGTTTTGCATGCCGAGCTGATGGATGCCAAACATATTTTAGTAGCTTTGTTAAAGCTGTGTCTGTGTGGATTTTCCCTCAGGTGATTCAGTGGTGCACTCATCACAAAGATGACCCTCCTCCTCCTGAAGACGATGAGAACAAGGAGAAGAGGACAGATGACATTCCTGTATGGGACCAGGAGTTCCTCAAAGTGGACCAAGGCACCTTGTTTGAACTTATTCTGGTAAATACATTTTTCATTATGTAACTTTTACGGTCTATTGACCAGTTTGAGTTCCTTGAAGGATGACACAAATGTTATATGCCAGACCCCATTCCACACCTGAACTGTAGATAAAAACAAAAGGTTAATGTTGATACAGACAAGATTTTTCCTTTGAAGGGAGGTTTTTAAATTTGAACAATTTTGTGTCCCTACAAAACACACGCATATGAAGAGTCACCGAAGAACAGTGTTTTTAAACCAATAGTTTGAAGGTATTCCAATAAGAAAAAAAAAACACTGCTCACTTAACGTATTTTTCCACATTGTCCTGTCTTTGATCTGTGAAACAACTAACATGTTTTCCCATTTTTACATACTCACACATTTAAATTTGAATTACATTTTAGTTTAATAAACAAGCCTCGGTACTGTGTGTTCATCAGAGCAGCTATATGATGAACGGTACATCAGTATAAAGAGTTTTTCTTAGTTCTGGAGTTACAGAAAGACACTGCTGACAAATTTAAATATATTGTTAGCGGTTAGTCAGTGTGAGGCCACATCCTTTCAGATGGGGCTTGCAAATGTTTATTTACATACAGTACATGTACATTCTGTGGCTGGTGGTAGCAGAATTAGTTTAGGTAGCAAACAAAAGTCTCCCATATACCTGAGCTGGCTCTGTGGGGTCCTGATCCAAAGTTAACCCATCAAGTTGTGGATTGTGTACGAATGCATGAGAGGTCCACTTCCTCTGTTCCTGTCCTTTCCTGTGCTCTTGTTTATTTCACCGAGTGGTTTCATTTGGTTAACAGAGACAAATGTTGCTTAGCAACAGCTGGAAGATTGGTGGTTTAGGCAACTTCTGTAAAAGAGGCAGGGATCTGAAAGGTTTAGCTTTTGAGGTTGACCAGGCACAGCACGTGAAAGGTAACCAAAGCAGTGCTTAGGAGAGATTGGGAAATGGGTGTTGGTACATCTGTGTGCTTCCAGGATGTGAAACACAAGTCGTCGTCGTGTCAGTAACTTGAGTTAATTAGCCCCCCTCTGGCTGTGTGAATGTGTTTACAAGCACAAAGCTAGACGATGCTGGAGAGGTGGGGGGTTTAGAGAAGCTCAGCAAGTGCTCCTGTGTCAAATGAAAAAGAAAACAAGGCTTTCAGTGACCAGCAAGTGACATTTGTAAGGTTAATTTGCTGCTGCAGGATATGAGTGTACTGGAACGCAGTGGGAGTTGATGTTTTGTTTTCTGTGTTTGGTCTTAGAAACGTCACTCAGAAATGGAGCTGGGAATTAAAAATGACAGTACATGGTGACATTTTTAGTCACTGTGGGCTCAAGTTTCACTGTAATGTAAAGTCCTGAACCTTTATAGAAAAGGTACCATGGCTAGAAGTAGAGTGAACACAAAAACACCCTTGGTGCAGTTAGAATGTCAGAAATCACGAAAATAAAAGTAGGTGTTCCTTGATGACTTATTTTACAAAATTAAAAAACGTGAAATCAACATGTAGAACATTTTTCCTTGTGCCCAAAGGTGTTACTAGTACTGGGGGGAAAATTATATTTAACTACAATTTGTTTCCATACTTGCGTCTTATCTGCATGTGCAAACACAGCCTGCAGTTAGTTTTGGGGTTCAAAGGTTTAGATAGACACACCACTGATGGAAACGTCATAAAAACATAAAAGCTTCCTAAAACAAATGTGTTGAAAACGGAAAAAAAAAAGTGCATATAGGCAGGCTAGGTGGCTAAAAGCAGGTTATTGCACAGTTAAAGTGAGATCGAATTTTAAGTGTGAATTGCTGTGGGTAGGAAACTGTTGCTACATCGAGATGTGAGTGTTTTTAGGGACCTGTAGCGTCTGCCTGGTGGTAACAGTTCAAACAGGTGGTGAGCAGGGTGTGTAGAGTCTTTGGTGGTGTGTGTAGCTCTGCGGTGGTAGTGTGAGCTGGCGATGTCATCTAGGGAGGGCAGGGGGCAGCCAGTGATGTTTTTGTGCCGTCTTTGATGACTCAGAGGGGTTTTTTGGGTTTAGGGCAGTGATCTGTTAAGTCAAACTCTTGTATATGTGTTCACCAACTTCTAGTCTCCAGATTTCATATTTTGGACATCATTTTGTTTTGGAAAAACATGACGCAAATTATCACAATATAATCCCACAGGAAGTCGACAGACATTAATGTAATTAGACATAAAAATAGAAACGAGAAAGCTGTGATCCAGTTGAGTTCAAGGTTGTGCGTTGAATTAAATTAAGGATATTGTAATTTCTTGTGGCTGTTGATACAAACAACAGCTCTGTGTTGACTGTGTTGTTGCAGGCAAATAAACCAGTCACATGACAAATAATTTGAATGTGGCCTAATATCTGCCACAAGGTCTGTGCTCGTCAGTCAAATACACGAGTGCACATTTGTGGTGTATTATAATGCAACGTGAACAATGAATCTGTTTACCTACAAAAAAACATGAAACTATATGTCGTTATAGCTTTCCAGTGATGTTAATATTAACAGCTGTGTAGTGTTTGGATCTATCTCATTACCTTGTTTTGTCAGCACCTAAAAGAACTCATAATCACATAAACAAGGAGCTGTATTAGAGCAGCTGAGTCCCTAAAATGGATGTTAATACTCCTACGTGTTGCCAAGTTGTCAGTCAGTCCATGCGCTCTCTTTCTCACCGCCACCCCCCCTCCACTACTCTTCATGTCACTGTTGTTCTTTCTGTTCAGGCCGCCAACTATTTGGACATCAAAGGCCTGTTAGATGTCACCTGCAAGACAGTGGCTAACATGATCAAAGGCAAAACCCCGGAGGAGATCAGGAAGACTTTCAACATCAAAAATGATTTCACAGAGGAGGAGGAAGCCCAGGTAGTTATTCTTTCCATCATCTGCCAGAAAACTAAATATCTTGTTCAAGTTTGGAGAAGCTAACACACTCACTCGGGGAAACTCATTTGTCCTCTCGTCTGCAGGTACGCAAAGAGAACCAGTGGTGTGAAGAGAAGTAAAGTGGAAGATCCTGCCAACACTACCACACTGAAAAGGATTGTCCCTGCTAACTGGTTGCACTGGCGTTTGTTCATACTTGTTAATATTTAGTATATTTAGAGCCACATACCCCCCCACTGTCCCTTAATTTCTGTATACCATTAATAGCATGACCATTTTAACTTGCCTGTGTGGTGTCATTAATTTAAAACTAAGAGACTCATTTCTGTTTCCACACACTCCTGTTGTGTATTGACATCAAATAAACAGTCCTGGTTTCATGGCTTTGTACCCTTAAAGATTCAAAGACAGTCCTTTCAGATTTTCCCAGTTATTAATCGCTCTAGACGTCTTCTTTTTTTTTTTTTTTACTGGACATGTTTTCTTTTAGGTTAAATTGAATAAATAAAATGGCTTTTTTGACAATGGAAATGCAAGGGTGAATATTTTATTTTTGCTCTGTAAATGTATCCGTTTTGTGAAACAATGTTAAGAGGAGCAGTTTATAGGAAAAGTGAAGTTTGAGCTAGACATTTTTTTTGCATAATGTTTCTTGGACTCGAAGTACTTGTGTGTTGTCACACAGCGTTGGGTAACTCATTCCTAATTCATGTTATATTGAATGGGGAAACTTTTCTCAGATAAGCTGATGCTGGTTTTTGGGATGAACAAACATTGAAGGAGTGAATAAAACCTATTAAATGGATGCTGTCTGTCATTTTTGTGTCGACGCTTCCAGCTTCTGTGGAGCTTTTTTTTTTTTAGCTAGTTTCAAATCTTGTACCAATTCCACAGCTCCAGTAGACACGGACAAGATATTCAAAACACTTTATTACATCAAACAAAAAACACAAGTAATACATCAGAGGCGTTCGAGGCGTTTAAAAAATACAAAAGACATCCTTGAGGTGTTTCCGCTACTGACCCGAACATCCTCAAATGAAAAGCTATTTCTAGCACAAGAGCTCTCTCTGCTGGAGGAAAACAGTTTTGCTGTACAAAAGCTCAACCTACAGTTTGTACAGAGCCGTAAGCCGAGTTTGAAGCTGCGAGCAGAACAGTAAATTAAAGCCTTTTAAATTTTTTTTTTTTTTACCCAAAATGTCTATTACATTAAAGTTGGAACATGCACCGATTGAGAACACAAGATATAGTTTGAACGCTGCTGCAGTAACACTTGACATAAAAAAAACAAAGTAAAATCCGGCACGATAGGACAAACACAAAATGTATTGCTTTAAGAAATGGTAGAAACTAAAACAAGCTTTTTTTTTGTAGTCGTTTAACTTTTTTTTTTTCTTTTACATAAAAACATATAAAAGTTTAATTATAATATAAAACTTTACAACACAATGCAATATAATAGTACCCATTTGGTCTCAGATTAGTTTGTGGAGCAGAAAAATGTTCAAAGGAAAACAGCCAAGAGACTTTTCTTTAAAAAAAAAATTACTCTTCTCTGAGGGTTTCCCCACCAGCAAAACATCTGACCTTGAAAATCAAACAAAAACCAAACCAAAAATTAGGAGAAAACACAACAAAAACGGAACAGTTGATGAAGCCAGAGATGAAGAGCCTGAAAGTGCCTAAAAGAAGTAACTTGAAGTTGGGAATTTTTGCAGTAAAAATCTTTTTTCTATTTTTATTTTTTGTCAAAGAAGCTGCACATGTAGGTATAAATGTTTGAAAACTGAATGAAACTGAAGGCTGACTGTTTGCCAGCTAAAAAAAGAAAAGAAAAGTGAATCGTGTCTCCTGGAATCTGAGGTTCTGCTGGTCAGGCTGGGTGGTTGTTGGTCTCTGCTCCCCTTTCATGGTTTTTAATGGACAAGATAATATGTCAAAGGGACAGCCTCATAGTGATATGTAAAGAAGGAAGAGAGTCTAGCATCTCGTTAATATGGACTCTTGACACCAAATCAGCTCTCAAAGTATGTCTGTGTTTCATTTTTTGGATGCTGATTTTTCATTAAGAGCTTAATTGCAAAAGCAGCTGATGATTGTCATGGAGGTCGAAACGCAGGGCCAGCTGTAAAAAGCTAAACAAAAAAGCACCAAATTGCTACCGAGTTATCTGTAAAACTACTCTGAGGCAGAGCTTTCCACAAGGCAAAACTGATCATGTTGACTCAGTTTAACTGCAGCAGATGGAGCCAAAGAACCACAGATTTTTTTTCTTCTATTTCTTCTTAGGCTCCACCTAATTTTGCCTCTGTACTGGTTTGGAGCTGGTGGGTTTTCAGTCACCAGTTTAGGGGCTGGATCTCTCAGATTTGCTATAACATGAGACAAAACTAAGCCAAACGTTGTGTGACAAGTGGTAAAAAGTGTTCCAAGCTATTATAATTAACCACCTATCTAGGAAATATGTGAATTTCCAGACTTGAGACATGAGTTGACAAGGATTATTGTTGATGGATCTGGTGCTGAACTGCAGATTTTGGAGAATCCAGCCTCTAAATTGAGACACTACAGTCTCTTTTATTGAGAATATGAAACCAAAGAACCGCGGGGTGCTGTTATGAGTGAGAATGACGCCAGGTGAAGATCTTCATGGCTCTGGGGGAAGCTGAGGTGAGCGGGGTCGGTGACGTGAACAGCAATCACTGAGTCTCTGATAGCACTTTGAGAGAGAGTCCTGCAGCCTTGGCGGCCGACAGCGCCGTGGAGCTGCTGTGCGTCTGCCTGCCGGACAGTTCCAGGTGTGTGTGGCCGAGTTTGGC
>OMNN01028004.1:0-32471 GCA_900302755.1 Chromis chromis
GACTGGTAGATGCTACAAGAAGACTGGTAGATGCTACAAGAAGACTGGTAGATGCTACAAGAAGAGTGGTAGATGCTACAAGAAGACTGGTAGATGCTTCAAGAAGACTGGTAGATGCTACAAGAAGACTGGTAGATGCTACAAGAAGACTGGTAGATGCTACAAGAAGAGTGGTAGATGCTACAAGAAGACTGGTAGATGCTACAAGAAGACTGGTAGATGCTACAAGAAGACTGGTAGATGCTACAAGAAGACTGGTAGATGCTACAAGAAGACTGGTAGATGCTACAAGAAGACTGGTAGATGCTACAAGAAGACTGGTAGATGCTACAAGAAGCGTCTCACTGAAGTTATTTCAGCCAAAGGGGGTAACACTAGCTATTAGGGGGTAGGGTGTCCTAACTTTTTCCTCAGTTAGAATATGCATTTTTGTTAATATCTTTTGTTTAATGAATAAAACAATGCTCATTTTTGTTGTTTACCTGGAATTAAATCACTTCCTTTTCCAGAGATAAATAAAAACAAGATTAGACATTGAAAAGTGAATGTTTCTTAATAAAGAACTGAATGTTTATTGGGGTGTCCTAATTTTTTCACATGACTGTATGTATTTACTTACCCATCTTGACCGTTTGCTTCTTTGGTAAAATCCACTGTTGGGTTAATTATACACACTTTATGTCAGATACCAAAAACTGACAGAAGTATTCCAAAGCTCGGTCTTCACAAGTGAACTCACCATTCAGAATCTCATGGCCAAAGAACATTTTGGTTCCAGGAAACCTGCAGCCATTACTGCTACTTACTACAAAAACAAACGTTATGGAGACTTAGCAAAGGCCTTTACACAGAACCAGTTACTTGGTCCATTGTATTTTAGTGTATTGAACTGTAAAGGAGAAAATATAAATGAAAGAAGTTTATTAAAAACTTACTAACCGTCTGCTAACACCAAGGTTTTGTTGGGATTGATGCGCTGGATGACACCGAAGTATGTTGCAGTCCTGAGGGTCAGTTTGATGCGTTTTCCTTTCAGGATGGACATGAACTGGACGTCGTCTACTAACATTTTAAAGTCAGGTAAGAGTTGTTTCAAACGAATATAATAGTGTTCGCTCAGTAATGTCGGGCTCTACGCTGTTTTCCGTTTGTCACGACAGTAGCTAGGCTAACAACTTGTCATTCAGCTAACTTTAGCTAGTTGTTGTTAGCGCGCGGCGTCACCTTGAGCTAAAACTAAGGAATTTAATGTTGCGTTCAAAAGCTCTTCGTAATTTGTAGCTTCTCTGACAAAGACGGTCAGAATAAGTCCAATAAATCAATAAAGGCTGTTAAATTTTATTTAAAAGGCAATATCTAACACCATATAACTTTTTATTACCTTTAAAAATCTTATAAGGTTAGTCTGTTAGTGATCCCCTGTATGTGTAAAGCTAATTGTGAATTCATTTGCAAAAATTCCGAGCAGATAAAAACTACGGAAGTTTTGTAGACGGACTCTAACTTCTTTTATCTTATAGCAGGTCACTGTTCAGCTTTGCACCAAGTTTTCTAACTTCCTCTGAGTGTGACGCCTGTGATGGAAACAACAGGAGCAGGCAGAGCTTGTGCAGTAAGTACTGTCTACTCATTAATGCACCACTGAGTGATCGATGTATTCCTATAATGACTGCAGTTGCTAATTCACAGTATCTGCAAAAACACCAGTGTGTTCCCAGGAAAGCAGCAGATAGCTCAATATATCCACCAGGGGGTGACCACAGCTCAAGTATTGAGCTAACTGCTGTTAGTCCAAGGTCTCTGACTCTTCTGACTGGAATGAAAAAGTCTGGTAATTTTCCATCTCAAGCCATTACTTCCATTAACATTACATTAGGTGTGGCCAGCATATATGTGTGTATGCATATATATCATAGCACTTTGTTGCCTTCAAGTGCAACCTTAAAGGGACACATTTTGAGGCTAATATGATCTTTATGATTTAGCAATAATTCCTTCACTGCTGCTTTTTCTTAAAGCCTAAAGACATCACCAGTCTGTCAGCTGCAGCAGTAACTGACTGGCTACTAATTGTAAAAAGATAATGAGAATAACATGACAATATAGTATACAGTGCGTGAAAAGCAAGGTGATGTCGTTAACTGCCACCCACAACTATTCTCTTTTTACCATCCAATTAAATATTATTTTCCTAATTTTGCCTTTTTTCATTTTCATTTGGAGCACATAATTATCAGCAGATGTACAAATGTCACTCACGCATCATATAATGACAACGGCAGCGCTCCTCCTTAAGTAGAAATACATGTCCTTTGTCTGGAAGTCTACCTTTTAATTTTCCTTATCAGGGTTTAGTTTGCTGTTAATTAAAGCTCAGGTGGAGACTCAGAATGAGGTAGTGGCTACAAGTACCACAAATCCCAAACAGTAATGCAGTGTAACCCGCTTTTCACACCAATACAAACTGTGGTATTTTTTAATCTAAGTGGTAAATTTCCATAAGAAGTACAGGGCTCACTATCATAACAAAAAACTGAAAGGAATCAGATTTTGATGTGCCTTTAGCCACATGGGGGCAGGCTTAAGGCATCACTGTCTGGTCTGATATAGGCAGTGACTCAGAAAAAGGGTACAGACGAGCTTATCTTATCACGAATAGCCAGCTGCTAATACACAGGTTCTCATGACTTCACTCTGCCTGTGGCAACACATGAAACTACTGGTCATCGGTAGACGGCACACATGGTGCCACCTAATCAAAGGAAGGATGTTCTGGGGTGCAGGAGGCTCAGAGCGGTCTCAGATTTTATCATAAAACTGTGGTCTGTATCATTTGTATCATGGTGTGTTTGGTTCTCCTGAGGTTATGCCCCGTTAAAGTCAGGTATAAAAGTGGAAAAATCAAGAGCTAATTTAATTTCTGAATAAATTGGATGTTTTGTGGTCAAAGAAAAGCTGTGATTGGATGTATTTCTAGTCAGAGCATTGGTTTGTCTGTTGAGGGGCAAAACTAAAGGTCTCTAGAAGATGAAACTATAAGGATCTCAACTTGTGGTAAAAAAAAAAAAAAAGTCTTCATTTTTACTAAGAAAATGTTTAAGAAGCTATTTTTGTTGTTCTTTTCATTCTTTCTTGTAGGAAAGATGTCTATACCCACCAGAAAACACCAGCTTTTAGGTGATGGTAGTATTCACAAGTTCAGCAATTGTAAGTAAAGTGATTGTTTGTGAAGTAAAATTTTAAGTGAGCTTTTTGTAGCTACATGAATCCCTAATCTTCTCTTGGATGAAAGTGATAAGACTCAGCAGACTTCTTACAGAAGCCAAAAAACCTCAGGAAACCTAATCTTTGGACCACCTACAGCACAATAACTTCATCCCTTAGATGTAAGCCGAGATGGAACCTGCAACCAGTGTTATCTTTAAAGGAAGATCCACCCTTTCCTGTTCTGAACAAACAAAGAGTTTTGGTAAACCAAAGGAGGAATCATCATCCCACAGATTATCCAGAATGTACTTATGTCAAGGACTCCCAGGAGACATGGATCCAGGTTTTTATGTGAATATAATGACATTTTTTGCTGAATATAATTAGATTTGGGGATTCAGAAAAGTACAGGCGTGCTGATTACAGTATGGAAAGTGACTGATGAAATTATGAATGCTTATTAAAGAGTCAAATGGGCGAGATAATGGTTAAATGTATTAACTGCTCCTGCTCGTATCATCGCGAGAGACTTCTCCGACCTCCGACTGATCCAGTTGATTAAAGTTGTAAAGAATCAAACCTGAGCACGACTCCAGGCGCACGTCATAATGACTGGTGAAGTGCGGAGCCCACTCTGTGTGAGTGACAAGCCCGACAGCAGCGCGGCCGCCCACTCACAGACAAGCTGGGTGAATCTTAATTGTGTAATGTTCATTGACGAGTCAGCACAATGCTGCTGAGACCGCGGAGGCGCACCGAGCCGAGCACAGCGATGAAATGCTCCCATCGAGGAGAACACAGATGGACAGTCTAGTTCAGCCGCTCGTCGCCCAGTACCTCGCCATGGGATGCCAGTCAAAAGAAAACCAGAACGAAAGTGTAGCGCCGGACGAAAAGGGAAAAGACGATGCGTAAGTCGAGATCTTTTCACGGTTTTGCTGAGGAGTTTCTGGAGTGGTTTTTGGCGAAAAAGTGCCTGGATTATTTCAGCTATCAGAGTTGTGTTCATGATTGTTCTTAAACAGGTGTGTCTCAATTTGTGCCAAAACTGTGCCACAAATTGGATAGACGCTCTCCAAGTCTTTTACGCACAAACGCGCCCCGGTTGTTTAACCTGAATGGTTACTCTCTGACCTGCTACACCTAAACTGCATATGCGTTAAACTAATTCCCTATTTGTTTAGTGGTCACTCAACAGGTTAAACTGGATGTCCGCAATCAACCGGTATTTCCCTAAATTAAAGGAAGGAAATGAGAACAATGAATAGCAGAATCATATAGGGCGTTCTTAACAAGCTCCCTTTTTGTGTGTGTGGCTATTTGACCAATCATTTTCTATATGTAGCCTGATAATCTATGCTCTCTTAAAACCGTGGTTTCATTTCTGTGATGTACATACAGTCTTACACAGATTATCTTCAAAGCAACCAGAGAAAGGCACACTTTCATTACAGCAAGCCCTCCTGTCCCTCCTCCCCCTCACTCTTCTTGTGTTGGTGTTTCTCAAGGAGAGTGACGCCAGGATGCACCTCCAGGTCTAGAGTGTCTCCTCCAGGCCGCCCTCACAGGTTCCACAAACCCAGTCCGGCTCAGACCGCCCCGGGTAAATCTGTAATGTCTCTGGGTCACCTAACCAAAGGGGCCAGCTGGGAGGAGCTCATCCAGGCCTGTCTGCAGTTATTCGGTAAGACCAAGCTGACTTGCCTCCTCACCAGTGTTGAGTTTTTACAATGTGAAACCAGGCTGTGAAGTGAAAAGTGGGGCCACAGGTGGTGCAACACAGAAATATTCTAATTCTATGGATGTCTGAAGGAGTTGGACCTTAGTTTAAGTGAAATCACACACTCTTAGGAGCTTCACTAGAAAGCAACACAGACATACGAGATCAAATACTGTTGTAGCTTAGAACGAGTTTGTTTTTCCCCAGCACTCTCCCTGGCATATTGCAACACTCCAACAAGCTTGGACAGGCCTCTAACAAAAGAAGGGGGGTTGCTTTGGATTTTCAAGTGAAATGCTTTGTCTTAACATGGCTGAATACATTTTTGCTCTGTGTAGGATGTTGTGATTTGAAGATGAAATCCCTCCCATTGATGCTTGCCAGTCCAATTTTGTGTTTTTGCTTCATGTGAACCTTATTATATATTATATATATATTATATATTTCATGATTACTAATTTTACATAATCGCTCATGTTTCAAGCAACATTGTATTTCATGTTTTAATATTTCACTGGATGCAAGATACTGTATATGGAGTGTTTATTTAAATAGGGAAAAAAAGCACAGCCGTTGTTGTGTAGGCTGTAGTTGGATCAATCAAGCAAAGATCATTGGCTCCATCAAGTTGTCTGGAGTGCTCTCAGAGTTATGGTGATTGCGTCTCTGAAGAGACAAGCTTTCAAATTGCCGTTGCCTGGTTACGCAAATGCAGCAAGAGCAGTGGAGAAGTGTTACAATGGGCTGCACATAAAATGACATCCCATAACTACATTTATCTGTGGAGAGGTAGAAGCGGGCACTAATGACAGCCTGCCTCTCATTTTAGATTCATGAAGGAAACAGAATTAATCAGAAGAAGAGTGAAGGAACCCTAGTACAGTACCACACACTGCTCTGAACATTACTTTAAAAAATGAAAGTCAGTGTCACTTTGCAAAGCATGAGAATCCTACGCACATGCGATGAGAAGCTGTCTCTCTGTAAATACAGTGAGTTATTACTGGGGGTTTTCCTTGATAAAACGGAGCACAGTCCTGCTCCTCCTGGCTCACATCACAGGTGAACCCCTAAGGTCCGCGAGTCCTGCCACCTTTTCAAATGTGAGAGTGCACGTAAGAGCTATTTGAAGGATTACCTGATGGCAGCTTCAAGCCTGGCTGAGCTGAAAGGTCAGCTCCCCGAACAGTAGTCCTCAGATGCTGGCCAACCTTTGAAATGCAGAGCGCTATGAGGTGTGGATCAATAGCTGTTGACATCATCACTCTCTCTAGACCCCACTGCACCAGGCTGTGTTGCACGTCCAGGACATGCCCGTGTTGTTTTAGAATAATACAAGTTACATTTAATTTGTTTTAAATGTTTTCCATTTTCTTTACTGTGGAATTCCTTCATGAAATCTATTGGCCTGACAGAAAGCCCTTGACCACGGCAGTGTTTTTTTGTTTTTTGTTTGTCAAACATACTGCCACAGCCGTGTCTGATCAACTTAAGTGGGTCGTTATCTTTATTAACACAAAATATCATGCGACAAATGTGCTTTTTAAAAAATTATTTAAACATTCACTAATTAACAACATAAACGTGGATATAATAGTTGAAGTTGCAATATTTGTTTTATTGTAATTATTTATTCCAACTGTTTGCATTCGTACCATTTAGCACATGGTGGCAGAAGCTGGACCTTGCAACCATTAAATCACTATTTCCATTGAACTCTTTTAATCCTTTATCCATTACTTATTTAATTAAAAGTGTATCCATAACTTCATGCTGACTACTTCAACCCTTTCACCATGACTTTAAGCAAATTAATTTAGTAATTTATCATCACTTTAAGCTATTTTTTATTTTTATGTTTATTTTTTGCCATTTAGCCATTACGTTAAGCTAATTATTTTATCTATTTATTCATTTCTTCAAGTTAATATCCATTACTTTAAGCTAACTATTTTAGCAATTTACCAATTACTTTAAGCTAATTATTTTGGCCATTTATCCATTACTTTAAGCTAACTATTTTAGGTGTTTATCCATTACTTACAGTTAGCCATTTTAGCTATGTTATCCATTACTTACAGTTAGCCATTTTAGCTATGTTATCCATTACTTCAAGCTGAATATTTTAGCCAATTATGTTACTTTAAGTGGAATATCTTAGCCATTTATCTATTACGTTAGGCTAACTCTTTCAAACATGTAGCAATTATTTTTTGCTGTTTTGTTTGTTCATTACTTTTAGTTCTTTTGTCCATGTATTTGTTACTACTGTTACTTTCATTTATCAGTTTCAGATGCTTATCCTAGCTATCTCTTTATTCATCTATCCATATCTTGTTTACTTTTATCAATCTATTTTTACCTGTTTCAACTTCTTTGTTCTCTTGCTAACTATTTTTTAAACCCATGGTTGAAAATCGCAGTTGTTAAGTATGAATGCAAACCTGTTATCTGTAAAGTTGCAGTGAATCCTGATTATTACGGAGAATTTTGCACAAAGTACAGAGATAACCATCATCCTGCATCTGACTTGGATTCCTATTAAACAAAGCGACCATACAATCTGATAGGCTCTGTCAAAACAAGGAAAAGTGACGTGCGGGTTTGGAGCGGCCGATGAATGTCTAAGATAACCTTAAAACTAGGCCAGTCGCTGCGTGCCCTCGGCAGTGTTTATCATCGCCCAGTATCGTGCAGTTCCAGTGTAGCGGGTGGCAGCTTTCCTAATTTTCCAGTCAGTAACAGACAATCCGGAGGGGATTTCCTCTTGTAATTAACCCTGCACAGGGAGGGTTAGTGGTTGGAAAGTTGTGAAATAAAGGATGGAGCAATTGTTTACCTGATGGAGAGTCACGAGTTCCTGTTGTGCATTTACTGTAAGTCTGACTTTGGCTGATTCACAAGCACAACACAAGCATAAACTGATAATTATATTAAAACAAGATTAGAACTGTGTTTACTACAAATGCAAAGAAGAAGTGGTTATTGCTGTATAGCCACATGTTTTAACTGCACCAAAGCTTTGCTATCGTTATCATGTATGTCATTTTGAAAACGAGATTTTGTTTCACTTGTCTCTTTTACTCTCCTAATGACTTGACTGGTGAGGTCATTAACATTCACTGGGTTTACATGGAAGAGGCTGTGTGTTACAAACAGAAACACACCCCATGCAGGATATGAGGGCTGGATTAGTCAGCTGCAGCAGGAGTGGCAAGTTGCTTACAGATAACAAAGATTAGAAAACATGTTGCCATGGCGTCCGAGGTATTTCCAAGGTGATATGGTTTAAAAGTGGGTCCTCAGACGCCTGATGTCCTTGATGGTGTCAAGATACTGGTAAAGCTTAAAGGGAAACAATATTCTGCCTGAGAATTCACAAATGTTGCTTTTAACATTTTCAGCGTGGTGCATTCATTCTCTGCAGCCTGTGGAAGGGGAACAAAGATATGAACAGCCTAAAATGTCCCACAGTATATAAATAATTTTTTCAAAGCTGCAATTAAATGCTCTTCCTCTTTATGCCAACCACTAATTCACTGCCTGTTACAGTGGTTTGAAGTTTCGCAGGAGCTAAGTGGCGTGTTGCTGTGTGTGCAGGAAAATGCCGTTTTCTGCAATTAGAGGTCAGATCTGCCGTTGTGACATTATGTAATGTTTTGTACACATGTAATCTAATTTTGTAAAGTGGTCGACAAGAAACTCTCTCTCTGCGTGGGTCTCAAGATGCCAGTTGTAGCACAGAGTCAGACAACCAAGATGAGGAAAGGTGGTCTGGTCACAAAGAGAGGAAGTCAGATACATGCAAGGAAAAAGGAAGCGAAAAAGGTAGTGAGAGAAGCAAGCCGCAGAGGTTCACACAATCAGAGGAAAAGCTAAATCTTCAGACACAGGGTCTGTGGACAGTATGACTAAAAGTATGTGAATCAGTTGGTGTTTCACTTGGTTAACCTAAGCTTCTGTTCCCCATTGATGGAATTATCTATGTTGCATCTGTGTTAAGATAATGCTTGAGGTTTGATCTGTGTTGCGTTGTCAGATAAAAAAGAGTCATCTTGCATACAGCAGTAATATCTTTCTTTACGTGTCATTTCAATGTAAACTTTGATAAAAAATCAAATGTGCTTTGTAATCAAAGGTTAAGAAAATTCTTATATAGAGCCCATATATGCACTTTATCCAGGGACATGGTTTATTTGTAAGATGTAGTCAGTCCATTAGGGAATTTAGCCTGGCCGAAAATGGTAAATGTTCGCTTTAAAACCTGTCTAGGTCCAAATGAGGACTAAAATGGGTATTACTTTTAATGGTCACTTTCATCATCTACCAATCTGTCTATTTTTCTATCAATTGATCCACTATAAAATGTTTTCCCCAGCTTAAGTAGATAAATTTAACCTTAATCCTACCAACTGGGTTACACACAGACCCCAGAGCTACACTTTGTCATATCTCACATTTGCTTTGTTCTATCATTCCAGCTTTTCATGTCTTTTTCAATCAATTTGTTCCTAATGACTTCATATCATTGTTTTCTGTTTCTGTTTTAATTAGTGCTTTTTTTTTTTTTTAAATATGACTCTATTAGGGTCCTGTGGGACTCCAGTCAAAAGCACCCAATTCCACCGCAGATTTAAAAGATGGAAATATTAATTGAGTTCATGGGTTCTAATTTTTAGTATCACAAACTATGAGTGGGGTTTTCTGTGAATCATATTGAAGGAGACAGATGCAAATGCAGCAGACACAGATTTTCTCATGTACTCTGTCTATAAGAATAAATACTGTTCTTCCTAAAGTAAGATGATATACAGAGTCAAAAATACAATACATAATTTCATAATAAAATAAATATTTATGTTCTATTCTACATGATAAGACTATGAAGTAAAGAGTTGTGCATATATGATTGACATGCAGTCAGAAAATGATCAGGACAAATATACTGATAGCAGCTTCAAAGGATGGTAAATAAGCTTTTAAGAACTAATGCGGATTGGAGTTGGGATAAAAGCTGCAATTTGTATTGAAGAAACATATCTATTGTTGTTTTACAAACATGCAAATTAGCTGTAACTTTTCTCAAGTAAAAATTATCTTCTTTTTTTTTTCAGATGACATTAATTTGCGAAACTAATAATGTCAAGAGAAGATATAAGTTAGAATTTTGCTATGATGGTTGTTTTACTTTATTCCGAGACACCAGTCTGTGGTTAGAATGACATTCAGTTATCAATCAAAACCTGCAAATACATACATGGGAGGAGTTAGAAGCAGAGAATTTTGGGGCATATTTCCTTAAAAACATGGTATAAATGATTAGTTGGTTATCAAAATGGCTGATTTTATTGTTGTTGTTGAACCAAATCAGCTAAATTTCGCAGCTCTGCAGATTTTCCAATCTGCAGACTTTCCAAACTTGCCAAGCTGAAACTGTGTCATTCCAGTTAAATTAAACTCACCATTTAAAAACTAAAAACCAAATATATGTTAGTCATCACTGAATGTAGTAAATTCGACATAGTTTCTAATGTTTCTCCCACAAGCATCCATTCAATCTCACAGATATCCTCAGTGAGGGCGGGGTACACAAAAATAACATGTTGCATCGTGACTAATTCTGGTCTGCTAAAACATAGACAGGGGAATTCTCATGTCACTAAAACAAGTTTTCTTGTAATTCTGCTCCTCTCCAATTCTGTGCATTTTGTTTTGCAGACACGGATGGTTGTGTACGTGGGAGCAGCCACCTGCTGAACATCACCCTCACCATGCACCGGCTCCTCATCTCCTCCAGTGATCTGCTGGACAAACTCATCACTCTATATCCTTCGACAGTCCATCTTCAAGCCTTAGCTGCTTTCACAACACAGCCTTGTGATTCAAACAAAGCACGGGCCAATTTCGAGCAGCAAATGGAACATGGGATCAGATCGCTGGCTCTGCTGTGTCCTCCCTTCATTCGGTTGTCAACAGCAACGCACAGTCAAGCTTGTACTTGGCTCACAATGCAGCCTGTAGCTGTCAGTGTAAAATGTGATAGGCAAGTGGCAGTTCGCGTTTACTCCTACTGTCAGTCTCTGTGAACCTTTCACATCTAATATATCATTTAACCATTTTTGGTTTCACTCTGCAGCTTTCCTTCACTTTGAGCCCTATATCTCTTTCATTCAATAACAGGGAGTCTATTACCATTCTGCATTTGGTCTCTTTCAAAAATGTTCGATTCAGTGCCTTTCATTTTCCCTACTTCATGCCTAAAAAAAGCATGTTTTTTTTGTGATGTCTTGTGACTTGAGTGGAGGGCCTATAATCTAGGCTTCCATTCAGGAAACAGCAGTGGCGTCACAAAGCCCTTCAGAGGAGCTTGCGGGCCCGGCGAGCAGCCTTGGGGTTTCAGGTGTTAATTACCTCTGCCTCTTTCACATACAAGTCCTCTTCAACTATATATAAACACAGACCCTCCACTGCTTAAAGAGGGCCCTGCTCACACAGACCCACGTCAGAGCACGCACAGACCAATGGCCCCTCTGCTATTTTTAACCCTCTCGATCTGAGCCGAAGACCCAAAAGGATGCATCAAATAAATTCAGTGTGTGGGTTAGGATCAGGGAAGAGACACCGGGGCCATTAACAATCTTCACCGCGGTCTGGCCTTGGGATTGCGTGGGCAGTTCTTCTGCTCCCATGACGCAATTAGCCTTTTTGTAGCTCAAGTAGTCTTTTTTATTGTTTTTGTGTTTGTATTTTATCGCTGTTGTAAAGCACTTTGTGACTTTTGTCTGCGAAAAGCGCTTTATAAATAAATTGTACTTTTTATGTGCATCACTTCAAGCCGATTTCTAGCAATTGAGAGCCATACTGTTAGGCTATTTATAAAACGTGCTTTGTGTGCTTTTGTGTGTACTGTATATAAATGCATAGGGCAGTGTTGTCAGGAGCAACGTTGCAAAATGGAGAGCAGAGTGACCACAGAGAGAATAATAATACTCTTGTGGGCTGACAGCACTGACTAGAACATCTTTAGATTCCTGCCACCAAACAATGCACATGAACAGTTGTTCTACAGCGTTTGAGACACTGATTGTGTGTTTTCTTTGTACATTTTGTTATTCACTTACCTCTGTATGCCAGAATGATTCATTCAGTGGTGCTCATCAGAGTTTTGCTTCATGCAGTCGCTTCCTCCCACATCACCAAATGTCACTTGTGTTTGCCTTTTAGTTTAGTTGCTGTAGTTTTTTATTAATGAGTTGTTTGCAGGAAAGAAGCTTTGCAGTCAAATCAACCATATGTTCATTATTTACTCAGAACATACCTGTCTTGAAAAATGTTGGAGATCAGCAGATGTTCTGGAAAGATTAACTAAACAAAAGTATTACCAAACTTGAAACATTTCTGACTACTGATTTTAATCCCAGCTTTAATTTTCAGACAATTAAAGCACACTTCAGTCAGGTGAATATTCACGTTTCATCACCATCATCAGCTCCTTAACTGAAGTCTTCACATTTAAAACAGCAGTGGACAGTGATCAGCCAACAGACTGCCAGAGGATATGCTACCTCATCAGGTCAGTTCAACACAGACATTATTTCGAGAATCTTTAACTTGTGTTTTATGTATCAGTCTCACTGGTATCTCGTCCGACCTCCAGGCATTGGATCCAGGAATTCTGGATGATGTTCCGGTTGCACCACAGCTTGACAGACAGCCTGGATGAGTTCCGAGATCTGATCAGAGAGCAGGGACAGGAGCGCCTTTGCTCTCTCCTAGAGACCAAATGGATGTAAGTGTTAATCTCTGCCCAGCTGGCCAACTGAGACACGACTCTTACTTGTTTGTTTCAATCATGAAGAGTACTGAAATCAGTCACGATCAAGAACACAGCCTCTGAACTGAGAACAGTATAGCTTACAGTATAGCTTTACAGCTGTAAAAATCAATATGAATTGATTTTCAATTCATATTGAAAATCAATTCAATATGAATTGATTTTCATATTGTCCTCAACTCTGAGTCCCCTTGTTCCAGATTTTCATTTATGTTGCTGTGTGTCACACTTGTGTACACAGTATTAAGTGAACTATTCACTTAATACTTATACCAATGTATGCAAATATAGATTGGTGTTATGTCTTGATGAAATCCCAAATTGAAACAACGCAATTAGCAAATTGCAAAGGCTGCAATTTAGGATATACAAGGTGCAGCTATTAAATATTGAGTCTAATCTTTTAACTAAATTGTGTTTAACTCCAGCAGACTGAAACTGTCAGGGGTTGTTTATGCTTGTTGGTTGATCAGTGTATACTACATGGTTCAGACATGTTGTGTCTCAATCTGAATAATATAAAAATGTGGACAATTTTTAGAAATGTTATTGGCAGCACTGTTGTGACATCTGGAAAATTTGTTTACTGTGCCTTATTTTCTACCAAACATTCATATTTATTTCAGCACGGTTTCTGTAAATGTCTACGTCTTGACCAGAACTCAAATAAAGCGATAGTTCTGATCCTTGATCATGATTGACTAAGCCTTGTTCAAACCCACACCTGTGACTGCATCATGTCAGTATGACAACAAATTGCTCCAAAATAACAGATTTTGTTGTGAATTTTGATTCACTGGGAGGGATGAGTGTGGATGAGTAGTGGAAAGAGACATCTAAGTGCTAGACTTTTCCAGCAACTCCAGATGCCTTCATTTTAGCACTAAGATATTCCTGGATGACTGAGAATCTTCACAGACAAAAAGATGGACAAGAGATGGATAGAGGAGGAAGATAAAAAAGACATAAGACATGATTAAATTAATGAGATAGAAACTGAAAAGCTGGAAAAGACAAGAAATTAAGCAGACTATAACAGCCTATATGACCTTTCAGATGTTTCGAGGCCTTTAGCTGTTCTGATATCCCTTTAATGACGGCCTCTTGGGTCTTATTGCTTTAGTTCATTAAGTGATGCTGTCATTTATCCTTTTCTGACGTGGTCCTGTTACGTTTCTTGGTTTGTATAGAAGTGAACGGGACTGGTCGTGGAAGGCCAGCCAGAAGATTAAAGCTAACAGCAGTAAAAAGAGGAAGGTTTCTCTACTTTTTGATCACCTGGAGCCCATTGAGTTGGCTGAGCATCTCACCTTCCTGGAGTTTAAATCCTTTTGCAGAATATCAGTGAGTATACACACTCATGTCAACCTAACAGAGCATTCAATTGCATGTTTTGCACTTTGTTCATTTGTTATACTTCTTTATGAGCCACAAACCAGTCAGTATTTCCTCCATGCAGGAAATACCTAGCAGTTTCCGTGCAGCGGTTTACGCTCCTCTCTCTGCTCTCTCTCTGCTCTCTCTCTGCCAGTTTGTAGACTATCAGAATTATATTCGCAGCTGCTGCATGAAGGACATCCCTGTGATGGAGCGTTCCATCGCACTGTGTAATGGTATCTCCCAGTGGGTTCAGCTGATGGTGCTGAGCCGGCCAACTGCTCAGCTGAGAGCCGAGGTTTTCACAAAGTTTATCCACGTGGCACAGGTAGTGATTAAATCTACTCCCACCACTACACTTGTAGTTTCTGTTCTTATTTTAGCGCAAAATTGTACTCAACACATTTCCTCTTTCCTTATGTCTACGTGCTATTGTTCACACACCTTATCTAACTAATGAGAGTGTGACTATTGTGACGCTCTGAACAACACTATAGATGCTGTATAATTGGCTGTTGTATAATGCATCTTCACAGAGAGCAGGTAATGATTCTGAAGAGCCCTGCTGCAGGCTTTTAGCCTATCCAAAGATTTTACCAATAGAAAAATATTAACTGAATGCAAGCTAATGGAGTCGTCAAGTGAAACGCACTTAAACACTGAGGAGTTTATGAGAGTGGAAAAGACAGAAATGACTCGTAAGTGTAGTCACTGATCAGGCCTTGCTTGTTAAAACCACTCCAGTGTGAAGCTGCGTGCAGCCTGCTGAGAAGTGATACACTGGCTTCAGGGAGCCGTTACACAGGCTTGTACTCTGGAGGACCTCTTGCACTGTAACACTAATGCACCAGTCTGCTGCTGCTCACTGCTGTCAACCTCAAAACCCACGGGTGTGGAAAAGAATTTCACACCATAATGCTCCAGTGACAGCACGAATTAGAGAACTGAAAAGAGAGGGAAAAGCACTTCCAAAAAAGAGTGAGATATCAGAGCACAGTAAGAAAAAGCCAACAATATAAGTGGCTTATGTAACGCCAGTGTTGTGGATTATATAACCAGGGCTACCTGGAACAAGTTTAATTGTGCGTGTTTATGTGTGTGTGCGTCAGTGGACTGATATGTGTATTTTTTGTGCGTGTCCACCAGAGTCTACATCTTATGCACAACTACAACACACTAATGGCGGTGGTGGGGGGGCTATGTCACAGCTCCATTTCCAGACTGAAGGACACCACCTCACATGTACCCAGTGAGGTCACCAAGGTAAAGGTTAACTGATCCAGCATAAGATCCAGTTCAGCTTCAGGGATCAAAACATGTTATTCATTACAAAATATTCACTCCCCAGGTACTGAACGAGATGACAGACCTGCTGTCCTCCTGCAGAAACTATGACAACTACAGGCAAGCTTACAACAGGTGTACAGGTTTTAAAATCCCCATCCTCGGCGTCCACCTCAAAGACCTGATTTCGGTCAACGAAGCTATGTCAGACTACGTGGAGGACAACAAGGTGAACGTCCAGAAGCTGCAGGCACTCTACAACCATATCAACGAGCTGATCCTGCTCCAGCAGATCCCACCCAGGCTGGATGCCAACAAGGATCTGGTTCATCTGTTAACGGTAGTGAACCTCCAACTTTGTATATCCATTCTTTTAAAATTGTTACGTGGTTTCATGTGATTCACTAAGTTGTATTGAACACAAACACAGATGCAAATGAGTGTGTTCCAGCATGTGGATTGTCTGCGCTTGTGTGGGTGTGATGAGAGTCTATGATCTATGAGTGTGTGGGTGACAAACTGAATGTGAATGAGAGTGAGTTCAGATTGCTGTATTGTGTTATCTGTGTACGGTGTTTTAATCATACTTGAACGACAGATGCCCATGAAGAGATAATAGTTAGCCCGCAACCTGCATTTACCCTCATCAAAACATGTTTCAAGGAGAAATCTAGAGGTACAGAGAGCTCTTTGTGTTCGCCTCCCATGTGCTGATATGTGTTCTCTCTGTTCCTACAGCTGTCCTTGGACCTTTACTACACCGAGGATGAGATTTATGAACTGTCTTATGCACGGGAACCCAAGAACTGCAAAGCACCTGTGAGTGATAACACTTTAAGTTAACACCTGTGTAATATTTTGACATTTTGGGAAATACCCTAATTCACTTTACTGTTCGCTTTATGTCTGTACAGTAAATACAAGGCTACAGGCAGCAGCCGTTTAACTTAGCATAAAGACTTTAGAATGGCTAGCCTGCTGGCTATCTAGCAGTCAAGATTAGCAAAACAAAAGCTGAAAATGGCTCAAAGAAACATCTCAACATTTCTTAAAAAACAGGCTTATTTGCTTTTTTTTTTTTTGCTACTAATGAGAATATTGCTATACCACTATCACATGTATGAAGCTGTTTGCTTAGCTTGAAGACTGAAAATGGGGAACTACAAATTAGTAATACTTAAAGGGGAAGTTATACATTGTTGAAGTTCAAAGACTTTTTCATTGCCTAGAGTGCCAGAAAGGTCATCTGCATGTCTGTAAGCTAAGTTAATATGAAGCTATAGCTAGCAGCTGGTTAACTTAGCTTAGCACAAAAACTGGAAACATGGGTAAACAACCAGCTTGGCTCTGTCCTAAAGTAAAAAAAACATCACCTACAGGCACCTCTAAAGCTCACTAATTAGCATGTAATAACTTAGTTGCTTAATGCATATGGAAACTGAAGTGTAAAACTTTTATATTTGCAAAATTTGGTCTTTTCCCTACAAGGGAATATTTGGATGTTAAACTAGTCATTCCCTAGCTTTCCAGTCTGCATGTGATACTTAGACAGTTATGCAGAGATGTAGGGGAATAGAATATCTAGGAAAACATTATATATGTGTATCTGCCTGGTTAGGCTTGTTTTTAATGACAAGTGTATTTTCTATCAGCTTATCATCATTATTATTATTTTATCAGCCAGCCACCCCTTCTAGACCTGCAGTGTTTGTGGACTGGGCATCCGGTGTGGCTCCAAAACCAGATCCTCGAACCATCAGCAAACATGTGCAGAGAATGGTGGATGTAAGTGCTTCCTCTTTTCAAGTGTGGCCTCCGCATAGCTACCCAGTAATGCTGTTATATAATCATAATCATCTGTTTTAACTATTCTTCAGCATGCTTCCATTTTGACAGCCTGCTCATGCAGCTATTGTTCGCTAATAGTCAAGCAAGAATGGTGTTTGCTTCTTGTCTCTCACAGTCCGTGTTTAAGAACTACGATCACGATGAGAACGGCTTCATTTCTCAAGGGGAATTTGAGAAAATTGCTGCTAGCTTTCCTTTTTCCTTCTGTGTCATGGACAAAGAGAAGTGAGTATTTGACAGGTCACGCACCCGCTCCGAGCTCATTTGTGACTTCAGGGTGGAGGAAGCAAAAGTGGTATTTGTAGTGTAGCAACAGGAAACATGAAATAGCTGCAGAACTAACCATAAAGCCGCCTCTAAATATTGACATGAAAACCAGCGCCGCTGATGTTAATGAGTTTTCAGATTACACAATGACAAAGTTGTATGTAGTGTAACACATTAGGCAGATGAGTGGGTGCAGTTAAGAAATCAGGGTAGAGATAAGCAAATAATAAAGTACAAAAATAACATCTTAAAATGTCTTTTTAAATGTTTAGTTTGCACAAATACTGTTATACATATACTGTTTTCACTATTAAACTGCGGTATCAAGGAACTACGCGGTGCCAGACTCCCCCGGCCTGTTCGATGGCCATGTCTGGCCCATGTATTTGCAACACAAGAACATCATGTGGTACTGCGGTATACTTTATATTTGTTGTGGTTGTGCAGGGAAGGCCACGTGAGCAGAGAGGAGATCACAGCTTATTTCATGCGGGCCAGTGTCATCTGCTCCAAACTGGGTCTTGGTTTTGTTCACAACTTCCAGGAAACCACTTATATGAAACCCACTTTCTGTGACAACTGCTCAGGATTTGTAAGTGATAAAATTTAGAAACTTCTATTTTGCTTCATGAGATTCACTTTTATCAACCGAGTTTTCTCTTCGTATCCTTTCACAGTTGTGGGGTGTCATCAAGCAAGGCTACAGATGCAAGGGTAACTACTGCACTCTCCGTTGTTGTACTTTAGCGTGTCTATCTCTGGCCAGATGTCAGTCAGTGTCATGCTCAGAAACAAGGAGAGGTACACACAAGTGTCTTGTGGGGAGCAGGTGAAGTGAAGTGTGGTTTCTCAGTTGCATTTTGCTAGCTAAACCTTGCAGCACGTGAAAAAAAAAAGGAGTCTGCTCTCACAACCACAGTTTTCCCCCTCCCCCGTCCTTTAGAAGATCTGAGAATTATTTGTTTGCTTGACATTAAGCATGCACAGGTCTGAGAGTTGCATTTGCAGAAGAGATAGCATTCAAAGAGAAGTGAGGCGAAGTTCAGTTAGTCAAAGTTAGACTAGTTCCGGCTGTGACATGTGCGTTCTTTTGGCCTGCACAGACTGCGGGATGAACTGCCACAAGCTGTGCAAGGATCAGGTGGCGTTTGAGTGCAAGAAGAACACCAAAGCGACCAACTCCACTGACAGTCCGACGCCGAGCTCCACGCCTGTCGCCATGGGCCCCTCAGAGGGTGGGTTGGCTTGATAGAGTTCATTCGCAGTGCTGCTTACACACAGTTTTTTTTTCTTGCATATGTTCCCACAGATGCACACAGTTTCACCTGAAGCATGCAAACAATAACAAGCGTCTAGCAGAGGAGTAATTACTACATTTCTGACATATGCCATCTGGTGGCAGAGACTTTTTAAAACTTTTTCTCCACCAACTCAGCAGTGCTATTTCCTGTAATCACTGCAGGCCAGAAAAAACAATAAAAGTCAGAATTTGCATGATTTCAGAGAAGTAAACAACTTTGGAGAGTAGGGTCTGCTGTGAAGGTGATTTCCCTCCAGCTGGCAGCAGAAACGGTTTCACTTACAGTAATACTCATGCTGCCCACCTGCTGCAAGAAAGCTACTATATTCAGAACAGAGGAACTTTCGATTTTACTTACTATGAAGTGACTTACCAAAAAGACATCTTAAAAACACGGGGGCTGTATTTTGACAGCTACTCTTAAAAGTAGTGTTTCTGACGCAGTATTTTGTTACTGTGTTTTATCACATACCGAACTGAGTAGAATGTTTAGATCTGCTGAGCTTATTCTCTTAAAAGATTTTGATAAAAGGCTGAACAGGCAACATCTGTTTTTGTAATTTATCTAATTTGCGATAATTACTAATGACGTTCCTCTCTCCAGGTTCAGAAGATTGTCCTTTCCCCTACCCGCCTGATGAGAGCAAAGACTGGAGCCCAGACTCCCCGGTCACCTCCCATTTGAGGCCCCGGAGAGTCCACAGCTGTACCCAGACAGATGGACCCCTGCTATCCTCTCCCACCGCTGAGGCCAGCCGCCTTCAGCCTTCCCTCTTAGTCCCAGCACCGCCACCTCTCACCTCGTGTCCCAGCCCGGTGCCCCAGAGGAAACAGCGACACTGTGCCAAGTGGGAAAACAGAGCTACTGTTGTGCAAAGGCCTAAAGAGCCAGAGGACGACAACAGACCCAACTATGAGTCTTTGGAATCAGTGAGTATCAAGACTGCTGCTACACTCTACTCGAATGCACCACGTCTACTGTATGTCACACTCATCTAATGTCTCTTCTGCAGGACAACCAGAGGCTCCAAAAAGTCAATGAGACACTACGTAGGAAACTGAAAGAGACAGAGCGGGAGGTGGAGATACTAAAGACACTGCTGAAGAGACACGCTCTCCACCCTGTGGAGGAGGACTCCTCCTCTTAGACTCAAACATACACTGAACACTCTCCAGGGAGGCTGGTGCTGCCCCCATATGGCAGCATGTATAAATCCTAATTTAATGCTCATGAACAGTGCAGGTATTTTATCAGTATAATGAGACCCAGGAAATTTGGCATCACGTGATGTAAAGTGTGATACAATGCACAAGGCCAACCAAGGTGTTTGGATGCCAGACAACCAGTAATGAAGAAATCTGAAGGTGTGTGACCATTTTTTAAAAGCAGCTACAGTACACATATACCAAGTAGATTTTTAAAGAAAAAATACAGTATAAAGATAGTAAAGAGGCTGTCGTGTTGTATTTAAAGGAGTTTCATGTGAGAGGAACGAGCCCCGTTACTGGATGAGAATCATTAGTATGAGCATTACTGACTTTATTTAGTGAACCATTAAATCATAGTTGCAGGTTAAAAGTGTACAAAAATAAGACATCATTGAATGAAGGAGTGCAGTATTTTAGAGTGAAAAATATAGCAGAATGTGTTTGATCAATTCTTGATCAGTTAACAAGCTTAGATATTTATGTTAAACATAAAATGGAAACCAGAGGCTGCAGTGAAATGTACACAGCTTTTTAAAAAGTGTACGACAGGTAAGTTATTATTATTAATAGTAATGAATAGAGCCCACTGATTATATAGCAGCAGGATGAACGCCAGGGTGCTCAGATCTACGGAAGCTGTTGTCGCTTTGTATCGTCGTCCCTGATGTTTTCGGTGCTTCTGTTGATATTTATTGTCTGAAACACTACACAGCTCATATGAAGAGTGAGATAACTGAACATTTTGTACAGGATAGTGGTACTTTCACTGGATTATTTATGCTTTCGTGTGTTGGCTTCATATTGATGCTTTCATTTTTTTATTGTGCAGCCATGTCATCTTATTATTATATTGTCCATTGTAGCAGTGTTGTACTGTGAATGGGGGTCAAGATACATGTATTTGTAACGTGTGTAACGTACTGTAAATGCAAAGTATACACAGTGCCATCTTACTTATGTCAAGTTTCATGCTCTCTCTCAGTATTGTTCTCCTATTGTTCTAATAAATAATGAACATTCTATATAAAAATGATTTCCTGTGTTGCTCAGTGTCACCACTGGGTGTCACCAAAGCCTTATGACAAAAAGCCTTCAGCTCCTTTCTAATGATTGTTTACCTTCGACTCACAGGCTCTTGTTCTGTAAATGTTGCACTCTAATTAGCTGTCTGCTGTCTTAAAACTATTTCTGTCAAGTCAAAGATGGAAAAAATCATTATAATCAGATAATTTTCTCTAATACGTTAACTTTAATGAGATCAGTTTAAAATATGTATTTTAAGTTATAGTTAGTTCTGATTAACCTAAGAGGTACATTTTAGAACATATACAGTGCATTGTTTTGTAAGTATCTGAAAACTGTTGGAATTATGGATTTATGAGACGTAAGCCTTTAAAGACAAGCTGTGTCACCCTGTTGTCTGGAGATTGTACCAGGCTGCCCTGTCCTCAGGGCTTTGCTGCAGGTAATGAGTCCAATTCCACAGTACATGTTGGCCTGTAGATAATGAGAGGGCACCTGCTGCCGTTGGAGGAGTAAAGATTCAAACTGAGCACCTAATCCTTCACATTTTTGCAAAGCCACACTGCAAACAGCCAGCGATTTTTACACTGCTGTACCCACAACGCAGCGATTCTTTTGTGTACATTTCTATGGCTGCAATTCATCCTGAGATAAAGAAAGCCATTCGACTTTTATTATATTGTGCTTCTTCATTTCGTGCAGCTGTAATGACTTGTTGCCTTGCACTGGCTTGGCAGTGAGCAGTGAAACAGGATAGTCTCTGAGGCATAGCAGCAGCTCCAAAGCCAAGCCTTGGTGACAGCTAATTTACTTTTATTTGAATGTGACACCCAGCTGCTGGGGAGTAACACCCCAAGTCTAGCAGGCTCCATGCACTCTAATGCTGAATAATTTCCAATATCATGGCTGGCTGAGAGAAAGTGACAGAGAGAACATGTGTTAAACTCGACTAAAGATTCCATCGCAGAGTCTGCATTTTCCCCCCCCACCACGCCTGTAATAAAAGCTGGAGAGGAGAAATGCATTTACCCTGACATACTAAAGTGGTCATCATAAAGATAAATATATCAGACCTAAATCCATTTACTAACCCAACGGAGAGTGTAAACATAATTAATTGTTGTGCATTTAGGCCTGAAGAAGATTGCAGGACACATGTAGGCTAGCTGATACAGTGCATGACTCTGCTCTCCATACATTAACGGCAAAATATGACACTTCAAAAGTTGGCCTAATTACAGCAGGCAGACAGAGATGATTTATCACCCAGACATCGGTGCACTTGGGGGAATTGGGCCACTGTGAGATCCCCGTAAGTTAACTAAATCTGCTAAGTCTAATGAACACACTCTAAAACTAATTAGGGAAAGATGTGGAACAACCCATTATGTCCCCACGATACCAGGAGTGGAACACGGAGAACACAAAGAGAACACAACACATTTAACACACAAGTCGACTCTCATTTCAGCCGCACAAACATAAAAAACAGCCACCAACACAGTGCCTTCAGGATACAACAACACCATAGCCCAACTCCACTAATTCCCTTGATTATTAAGCTGAGTTCATTAAGTTCTAATGATGGCCAAAGGACCCTTGTGGAGGAGCAGAGACAGAAACTCGAGTGAAGGTGCTGCAAAGAAGAGACACACATTTTGCAGAATTTCTCCTGGAGGTGGCTCGAAAATTGAAGCCATGGTGAAATTTTTTAATTAACCTTGATGATAGCGGAGGATTGTAACGAGAGAAGAGCTGCACCGGAGTTCAAAGAGAAACAACTCAGCTCTGTCTCTTCTTTTTTTGGGCCTTTTAACAATCGTGTAGTTTTAGCTTCATAATACAAACTAATCCACTTATCAGTTCCTGGTAGAACGGAGAGAGAAAGAGGGACAGAGTGAAGCTGATAGAAGGGTAATGAATGTGTGGGCAGCGTTGTTGACTGTGCAAGTACCCACAAAGAAACATCAGCTTACCTTTTCTGGCTCTGAGTTCCACATAATAAAGCGGTGCACACACACATACACACACACAAAGCAATCTATGGGTGCAGAAAATTCATATCCTGCAAATATCCAATGAAGTGGCTTCATATTATTCATCATGCTGGCACACCAGACAATGTTTTGGCACATGCATATATTTTTTATTTTTTTGTCAGGAGACAAAGAAGCACGCTAACAGAGTGATATAATTAAAAAGCCAAAAACACATCCTTTGCTCAGGTTGTTTTTTGTGTGCATAGTGTGTGTGTTCCAGCCTCTTCTCAGTCACGACATCAATAAGAGAAAAGGAAACAGGATGCAGCTCGGAGTTACATGTTGTTTAGGTAATGTGAGATTTATGTTAATGCACAGTTCACCAGTGCAGCTGTCACAGTGATTTACGAGTGATTTTCATTCCCTGTTATTGCTCCTCAAGGTGTACTTTGGTGGAAAGTGTTGGAAGACTAAACAAAAAGAGAAAAAAAGCATCTCTAAAAGTTGTAATTGCACTGACACAAACAAACTTCACATTGGCTCCCGTTTGAGTGGAGCTGATTGTAGCAAATCCAAGCCTTGTTTCATGTTTTAGAAGGTAAAAAAAATATGATAAGACGCCAAACCTCGACATGATGTCTGATGCCAAGAGCTGATGGCTATACTGCACGCTATCTAACAGAACAAATACTGCAGGAGAAGCTGATTTACTGATGAAAAAAGGGGAGCAGGTGGTGATAAAAAAAAAGAAAAAAGAAGGGAAAAGGGAGATAGACAAGAGCTGAGTGAAGAACAGATGCTGCAGTGCAGGAGTAACCAGAACGACAGTCAGCAGAACTCTGGGAAACAACTCATTGCCAAGATCAAGGAAAGTGAAGCAAAAAATGGCTACAGCAAAGGACCAGATAGGGAGCAAGGATGGAGGGGGGAGGAGAGTGAGTCTCCCCCAGTGAGAATTCCCTATGAAGTTGAGCAGCACAGAGCAAATCAAGAATTCGTCTGTATCAGAAGTCTCCAAACTCAACGTCTCCTTCTGTTTCCTCTCAGTCAGACTCCCTACCTGCCCTAATGGAGCCACAGACTGCAGCTTATCAATACAGAAGCAGAACATGAATTGCAGATCACTATTTTGCTTCGATATTGGGGAACAGCTTGCGTTTTTTTGAGTCTTTCATAAAGACTTGATAAAATACTCAAATTATAAAACTAATTTTCAATGCTTTTTTTCCCCCTCCAAATTAATTAATGCATTACAAGCCGCACAGCTCACGAGCTTGATCATGTTGAAGTGCTGCAAAACAGTTTAAGCCCAATTATTTCTTTTACTTCTATCATAAGAAGTGCAGGCAATTTAATAGAAAATTACAGGAAAGCTACAGCATGAACTCTACGTGAACTAAACAAGAAGCTGCAGCTCTGTGAAGCTGGATTTAGGTAGTTAATGTCAGCATGATAACGTGCTACAGAGGCAGCTCTAATGCTAATGTTTGGGTGTAATACTTAGGTAAATATTTCCATAATTCCCTTCCTGACCAGGTTTTCATTTCAAGTCTTTTGTCAGATTTGAGTGGCATTTCTTATCTTTGACAAGCATTAAAATCTTTTTACTGGCATTAGGAAATCAAAAGAAGTGCACATTTTGACAGTAGCAAATAAGCCTCTGTGCTGTTTTTTGTTTTGTTTTTTTTACTGTTTACATGGCAGTCCTATGAAGGGTTATCCATTAGTTTGACCAAAAAAATAACTAATTATTTGTCTTATTTACTTGTATTTTTGAGGGAAGACACCCCTGCTTGAGGAAATCCTCACTCCTGTAGGCTAAGCATCCCTTCTGATGGGTGATTTGACATTGTTATATCCGCAATTTAAACATAAATTATCATAAAGTAAAAGTAAAGTTAATCAAACCATAATTGTCACACAAGTGGACTTTCCTGGGGACTATTTTGTGTATGTCTACATGTGCAGTGATGGGGCTAGGACACAGGTATCATAGCAGTGTGTCAAACTATTGAGATGGAACTTCAGTTATCAAATATATACACTGATCAGCCACAACATTATGACCACTGACAGGTGAAGGGAATAACATTGATCATATTGGTACTATGTGGTGTTCTGCTGGAAAACCTTGGATTTAAACATCCGTGTTGATGAGACTTAGACACCCAAATAAACATTGTCCCAGATCAAGCACACTCCCTCATGCAAATGGAAATCCCAAATGTCACTGGTCTACCCCCACAGGAAAATTCACCCCACAACATCTTGAGGAACATGACAAATGCCCAAGATGTTGATTTGACCTCCAAACTTCCTAGACCCCATTGTGATCAAGCATCAACAGGATGCAGTGGAACAAGTTGGAGTACCCAAAGGATCCACTGCCAACATCCTGGTGCCAGACCCCATAGGACACCCTGAGAGGTCCTCTTGTCCATGCCCAATGGTTCAGAGCATTTTTGACCACATAAGGGGGACCAACACAACATTAGGCAGGTGGTCATAATGTTATGGCTGATCGGTGTAATTTCAAACACGACACACTGTTGTCTGTGTTAATTCATCAGGCAGTGAACCAAACAGTAATAATAACATTCAAAAAATCATATCTGCATGTGTTATTTAACATTTATGTTGCAGTTAAAGAATTAAAGAGAGAACAAGATCAAAACTTGAATATAAAGTTAATCTTCTGCATATGTACCAAGTGGGGGCTTCTTCCTCTGGCAGTATGGGATGCTTTTTGTCTTTTTCCCTGGATTTTATATCTCATCTCATATACATAAACATCTTGCTCCAGTTTACCCTGTAGTGTTACTCATCTTGGTTTAGCAAATAAGGATGCAAGAATTTGCTAATTAGTACTAAACACAAAGTTGGATTATTATTAGTTTTGCAGACATTTGTTCCTACACCAAAGTATTGGAAAAATGAACTTTTTGACCTGATGAATAAAAGTCAAGGGAACACCAAAGCCGGCATGTAAGTCATGAATGTAAGTGGAAAATTTCATGGCAACTTAAAGCCGTTGAGAAATTTCAGTCAGGATCAAAGCGGCAGACTGACCGGCCAATAAATCGACATCGACATCCCACACTTGGCTAGATGCGTCTTTGGTGACTTTGCATTGCAATAAAATTATGTACAAGCTTGTGGAGTTTCTATTTCCCTTATTGCAAAGTCACAAGGTACACTAAAACAGAGATTATTAAGTTTGGAATTAATTTCTCTTCTCATATTCTTCTTGTACTGGCAGGACTTTTATTGTTTTCCTTGAGGCAAGATCTCTACAGCTGCTCCACTTGCATCCTCCAGCTTGTAGACAGTATATTTGCAAATCTCATCTCCAAACAACCCTAGTTTGCTCCAATATGTGCGTTCGAGCAGGAGCAGATTCACTGTGGATTTTATAAATGTAGACATAAAATAAAAACTATGAGGACAAATTTTATAACTCCAGCACTGTTTTCTTACATTAATACATCTAACGCAGTGTGATAGCGCATAAAACGGATCATCTGCAATAACTGCTCCGTGTTTGTCCGCTGAATGCACCCCTCTAAAAAGTGCAAACTACAAATTGGATCCAACACGGTGCAGTTAGAGGAAGACTGGCAGCAAGCTGTGGATCGTATTCTGCTGCGTCTCCCTGATTGATTAATTCTCTAATTAGGCACATGTTTAGAGGAGGCCAGTATTTCCAGGCTTCTGATTTAACATTTTCGACCCGGGAGCCTCACTGAGCCTGTGATGTTCACTTCACCGCATGATGCTTTAATGCTACAATCGAACCAAATTAGTTTCACATTTCAGGAACGACAGCTTTTGGATCTCTGTGCTTGAGTTTGTTAAAAGGAACTTCGTTGTGCCTCAGAAAAAGGCATCTATGGATAATAAGTTGTTTGTCCCATCATTGCATTGAAATAGCCACAGGACTTTAATGAATGCCAGCAGGCTGTTTTAGAGCCTGCTTGTCGCTGCTTGTCAACCACCTTCTCTTGGTTTTTCACAGTGACCCGAGATGCAGCGACGTGTTCAGGTGCATAGCTCAGTCTGCCCTAAATGCCTGGAGAATATAGTGACATATCCTATAAACCTGGCTCATCATAATGTCACAAAACCATTGATATCACTTACTGCTCAGAGGCAATACATCACTTAAAGGTCAGGAGTAGAGACGGTTCTATCAGTCCTTCTCCACGTCGGCTCTATATTCTCTTTGAATGTCATCGAGACGCTGCGATGTCGTTTCAGGATGGAAGAAACTTGTAATTGTAATACAGCAATTTTAGTCAAAACCCCCGCTGTTCTTGCTTTATTATGTGGCCTTGGAACAAAACCAAACCCAAACAGAGGGATGCTAGTCTACAGAGATTTGAAAGAGCTAGTGGGTGATGTATACAGCGGGGGCTGATTGGTACTGACAATCCTCCAAATGAAGAAAGAGCAGGAGGGAAACATGCCTCTACTTTAAAGCTCCTTCTGCAGCCTCTCCTGACATACTCTCCCTGTACCTTGTTAAAATGTTTATATGGGTATTTTTGTTTATATGCTAGAAGACACATCATGGGAAAAATAAGCACTCAATGCTATGTTTGAGCCATTTCCACCTTAAAACTGCAGAGTACACTGTACATCACTTTGAGTTCATTTGGCTTAGAAATGTAAGTCACCCTGCTGCCTTAACACAGTGAGTTAACAGCACTTTGGTGGATTAATTAGTTCAAATTGATCTTATGAGCTGTGAAATTGTAAAACTAACTGAGTTAAATTGACTGAACTTGAGAAAACAAGTTCAGTAACTTAAGATAATAAGTTGAATCAACTAGTCACATAGATAATGGTTACAGACAGGATTGCTTTTGTTTTACTTTTTCCTTTCTTTTTACAAGTTTAAAGAGTTTCTTTGTCCATTTAACACTGAAAATGGAAAAAGCCATTTTTGACCTGATTACTGTGAGATGATAAGTTTATGGATTTAGAGACTAAAATCAGTACTAACCTTTTATCATAGTTAAACAACCGTAACTTAATTTAACATGTATTAAAGACACAGTGTCATCTCTGGTTTTTCAAACTACAGAAACACGAGTCCCTGGGAGTTTTATCTCTAACAGTGCAACGTGCTAGTTTTGCTTTTTATAAACATAATTTAACGAGTTGAATGAACTCTCAGCTCATCATTTCACATCAAAATGCCTCAAGTTGTAAAAAGTCAAAAATTAGACATGTTAAATTCAGTTAACTTGAAATTAGCAGAACTCATATATTTACATTAAGTATACTAGAAAACGACAAGCTGATTGATCCTTTATAATGTTTTACAGTGTACCGATGACAATCTCAAAACATGGATTTAGACTTTTGGGGTTTTATACATAACAAACCTCCTGAATTACTCCATTATTATACCTTGCCATTGTGTAGCAATGAATAGTTTTACAGTGTCGTAGGTGAGTGGGTGCCATTAACTAACTAACATTAGCGGGGAGAGGTGGATAGAGAAAAGGTGGGGGTTGCAAAGATCTGCACATTCTAGACAAAGCGGTGTAGAGTTACATCCGAGCCATTTTAAGGCAATAGGGATAATGAGATGAGTTTAAGGGGTAAATCAATGATCAGATAGAACAATAAAAGGTTTATTAAAAGAATTTCCTTTCTGATACACGTAGACCATAACTGTTAATATTGTGACTGTTTATACTACCACTGCAGGACTCCTGTTTTATTTCAAGACCGTCTTCCTACCATCATATTTCACTGTAATCATCAAGGATCACCTCGCTGATCCCCGGAGTCAGCAGTGCAATGAGCGAATGTTAATTTGGGTCAACTTGAGAGAAGTTAAACACATCACACACACACTCTCCACCATCTGCGAGCAGCCGGCCCACAGGGAGCGGCCAACTGTTCAGATTAATGTGATCTGATGCTTCCCTTCTTGCAGGTGTGCCTGGAGAGTGACCATTAGCATCGTAGCCGTTTTCTTTAGAGCAGGATAATGGGAAGTGAACGATGGTCATCTTTTGTTCCTTGATGCTTATAATTGAATTGGATAGGATCAGCGGAAAAAGCAGAGACATAGCTGTGATGTTCATCATCATCTGAAATATCCGCGGCGACTCATCAAGCAGGGAGCCACTCACAAGGTCTACTCTTTCAGTCGACCCACAAGATCCAGAAATATGACTGAGTCGCGACCTTCCCTGTTCCTCGTCAACTGCATGAGAGGAGGAAGTCCACAGATAATGTGAGCAGACAGCTCAGACCGGTGCTGCCACAGCTCTTCATTTATACATCACATCGCCTGGGAACCTCTCTCCTGACATGTCAGAAAAACTTCAAACTCTCACGTCCCAGAGGAACCAGTGGATGGCTGCACAAACTCAGGGACACTTCTCCAAACTTTGGGTTATTTTGATGAGTAAAGATACAAAGCTACACATATGCAAGAAGAGTCCACCACTCCTCACTTGTGCCTCCCAAAATGAAGTACTTTTTGTTGTTGCCTGGTGAACCTCCACTGCCATGCTGCACAAAACTATATTTAGGAAGCTTTACTTTGGACTTGGAGCAGTGTTGCAATTACTTGCAAGAGTTCCTTACATATACTGTACAACTGGAGTAGGAGGTGGACAGGGAGAGGAGAGACAACAGAAATAATGAGCAAAAACAAGGTCACAATGCAGCTGACACAGTTCAGAGTATCATTTGATGAATTCTGTGGCCAACAGTGGCTTGTCACTTTTCAAATGCAACCCAGTACATCATTAAATAGATCTAAATGTATGCTTTAATATCAATTACTCATTACAATGCCGTGTTGTATTCTGAGATGTGTAATAATCACCTAGAAATAGATTATTATACACTTTCTTGTCATCTCATTGTTGTTCTGAGATCAGGTGTTGCTTGGTTAGTGGTGTGATCACACATATGTGAATGTCCAGTGAAATATCATATCAGTCCTCTCTACTGTGTTAAGAGCATGCATTTTTCCCTCCTTTGATATTGCAGCACAGATAGATTTCATCCTGTGTTACCAAAGCAAATGACAATTTGTCAAAAGAAAAAAAAAAAACTAACACTCCCGATGAAAATGTGTCTCTTCCGTACACGACTGTCTCTGTGATTTCCTGTTTGTCACGTACTTGCTTGCCAACACAACTTGGCGAACAATCCTGCAGATAGAGGAACCTTTACATGGAACACTGCCATTCAGTGGCTTTAGTTTTAATATCAGCACTCTGTACTTTAATATTCTGCTCCAGTATATAGGTCCAAATCTACATCTACACACACACGCACACACACACACACACACACACACACACGCGTACGCAGTGTGTCTGCAGTGGAAAATGGAAAATATATGAAAATACCCAGCCATAATAATAGGAGAATCTCTGGTGAATTAGCTGTACTATAACCCAGATAACCTATGCGTTTCCTCGACAGATTCACCTTCCCTCCTTTCCCCTTCCTCTACTTGGTAACCATGGTTACCTTGTGTGTCACTTTGTCAACCTATTTTAAGAAACTATCATCCCTTATATAGAGTACCACACACACACACTCACACGCGCACACACACACGAATACACACATTGTAGGAGGAAGCCACTCTATTTGTCATGCTGATACTTGCAGTTATGTAATGTTTAACTCTGGCTAATCTCTTTATAGCACATGCAGTGTAAACACAACACCAGTGCGTGTTGTGATGTCCATGCATGTCAGTCATGAAGATTATTATCATTTTGCACAGAGATCAAGTGGAAGTTTACATATAAACAAATTATACCTTCTACTTATGGTTTTAACCACGTCAGCATGTCTTATGGATTCCACAGCTTTAATCCAGAGTGAAATATCTCAACAGCTTTCAGATTAATTGCTATGGTGCCCATTGGATGAACCTCTCCTGCAATCAGTGGGTGAAAATTAACAATTCTAGTGAAAAGATTCTCGTAATATCCGGTGAAATATCCCAACATCTACTATATGAATTACCACAAATGTTTGTACAGGTATTCATGGAATGCCATAAAATTAGCTATAAGCATTAATTTCTCCTTTAAGATGAATTGTAATAAATTTGGTGCTCAAGATGCAAATAAACACATGCAAATTTAATAACATCATCAGAAACGGCTGTACTTTGTGTTTAGCGCTACTTAAGTCTCTCTCCGGTCATTGATTAAACCCCTAAAACTCATCTCTGTGTATCAAAGTTGCATAATCATGAGCTTTTCCATTAAAAAATTCCCTTCCTGCCTGTAAATTTCTTAAATTTAACTCTACACTGTTGCCTCTTCTAGAATGTGCAGGTTAGAAGGTAGAAGTACCCACTTCTCTCTCCATCAACCCCTCCACTACTGGCTGCAGCTCAAGCACACCAGCTCACCTTCAGCTCTGCTCAAACAATGCAAAACACTGTAAAATTACTCTCCGTGACATATTGGAAGTCCGAATGTTTTTGACATCATCATTACACTCCAGTTTTAAGGTGAAAATGCTAAGGAATGATGTTCACTGCTTATTGTTAACAAGGGGAACACAGTTAGCAATACACTTTCGAAGTTACACCTGCATGTTAGCATTGTTTGCATTATTACAAATTTATTTTAGCATTATTAGCATTAATACACCTGCATGTTAGCATTACTACCAATATCGCACCTGCTTGTTAGAATTATTAACATTATTATACCTGCATGTTAGTATTATGAGCATTATTAAAAATGCATGTTAGCATTATGGTCATTATTACAATTGCATGTTACTGTTATTAGCATTTTACACCTGCATGTTAGCGTTACTAGCATTATTACACCTGCATGTTAGTATTATTAGCATTATTACACCTGCATGTTAGCACGTTTCAGCATTATTACACCTGCATGTTAGCATTAATAGCATTATTACACTTGCATGTTAACATTAATAGCATTATTAGGCTACACTTGCATGTTAGTGTTATCAGCATTATTATACAGTCTATGATTATAACACCTGCATGTTGGCATTATTCACATTATTACACCTGCATCTAAGCATATTTAGCATTATTACACCTGCATGTTTGCATTATTAGCATTATTACACCACATGTTAGTATCATTAGCATGATTACACCTGTATGTTAGCATTATTAGCATTATTACACCTGCATGTTAGCACTATTAGCATTATTACACCTGCATGTTAGCATTATTAGCATTATTACACCTGTATGTTAGCATTATTGGCATTATTTAAAAAAAATGCTAGAAATACTTTATTAACCTGTATGTTAGCATTATTGGCATTATTTAAAAAAAAATGCTAGAAATACTTTATTAATCCCTAAGGGGAAATAGCTTTCCACGTTCAAAGTCAGAAATATAAACAGTACAAAATATAAACATAAGTACAAAA
>OMNN01028005.1:0-59459 GCA_900302755.1 Chromis chromis
GGGTTTTACAGTAGGTTATGTGTTTAAGCATGCAGGCATCTCGCAGCTCTGACTTTCATGGCCTCACTTCAGAGGCAGCTTTCCCTTGGCAAGATATCTCGCCCTCGGTGAGACCAAAGGGAAATATTTATAAATCATCCGCACAACAAATATTGAAGCCGACCTGCGAGGCCAAAGCCATTGGACGAACATGCTCGCCAGAAATGTGCAAATACACCCCCAAGTCTGCCTGCTGACCCACAACCGCATCTCTGACCCACTTAGCCGACTTGTGCATCACACACACACCGTTCTGACCTATTAATACCAACACGCTCCCTCTGGGATTGTGAACTGCTGCTCGCTGGAAGATCAAATGTAAACATCTGGTATTTCAGCAATGAAACAACTTCCAGCATCCTGCCTCTCAGCCTTTCTGCACCGTGCTGCATCTGCTTTATGTTGTTTTTGCTGCTGCTGTCAGACCCGTTTCATTTCATGTCACTGTGAGCTTAATGTGAGTTCCACTGCACATTAAATAACCTTAACATGCTGTTGGTTACATTATATTCCCATAAATCTCTTTTGTTATGGCAGCTGAAACAATATTTTCTCTTTTTTTCAGAAATTAGAAGCTGTATTTGTCAAAGGAGTTGCATTTATAAATGAGATAATTTAAGGTCACCAGGAAACAAGAACACAGTCAGCATACACTCTCCAAACCACACAACAGACAGAAGAATCACATAATACTGTTCAAAAGGAAAATGTTAGCAGGGACAGATGTGGTTTTCCATCTATATCTGCAACCAGATGGGAGCAACTTTTACTCACTCAACAGAAGATAACTGTAGTCAAGCAGGACTGACTGGGTCTTTTCTAAATGGATGTATATCTGTATAGTACAAAAAGATCTCTAAGGTCTTTAGCTGAGCTCTTTAACTACACTTGAAGTAATTTTTGAAGAGTCTGCTTGAGTATGTTTGTACTTTTAGTTGAAGATACCCATGAGTGAGTTTTTTTTTGTCAATGTCATGGCTGAGTATTCAAAGCTTGAACATGCATTGTACTGTAGACTCAGACTTTTAGGATTTCACATGTAACATACCCAAAGAACTAATCCTGTCAGTTTGCAGTGTGGGACTTTCTGTATCATTACTTTTCTTTTCAGATTCAGTTTCCAGTTCAAACATGCATGGCTGAATCACACCAATATTACGACTTGCTATTGTGCAGCCGAGAGTAGTTTTTATTGTTTAAACAGAGTCATAGGTGAGCTGGTGTGCTTGGGCTGCAACGAGCAGTGGAAGGGTGACGTGAACAAAGGCAGGGACTTCATAAATCTGCACATTCTAGAAGAAACAACAATGTAGAGTTACGTCTAAGAAATTGAAACTTGAAAGGATACCTGTGTTAAGAACAAGCATGGATTAAACATGAATGTTACATAATTGTGTTTTGGAAAATTAGCTTGAAAGAATGCAAACTTTGAGGCCTTGCACTGCAAAATATACACCGATCAGCCACAACATTATGACCACTGACAGGTGAAGTGAATAACATTGATCATATTGGTACTATGTGGTGTTCTGCTGGAAAACCTTGGATTTTGGCATCCGTGTTGATGAGACTTAGACACCCAAATAAACATTGTCCCAGAACAAGCACACTCCCTCATGCACCCAAAGGATCCACTGCCAACGTCCTGGTGCCAGACCCCATAGGACACCCTGAGAGGTCCTCTTGTCCATGCCCAATGGTTCAGAGCATTTTTGACCACATAAGGGGGACCAACACAATATTAGGCAGGTGGTCATAATGCTATGCCTGATAGGTGTACATGATAGATTTAAGTGAAATATATCAATAATTCAGTTTGCTAAAGAAAATTCTCGAAGTCTCTCTGGTTGTCAAATAAACTCCAAGACCTCATCTCTGTGGATCAAAGTTACATATTTAGATTTTTTTCCCCCATGAAAATTTCCCCTTCCTGCCTTAAAGTGGTGTAGATGCGCAGCTTTATGAGGTCCACGCCTCCCTCTCCATTACACCCCTCCCCTCTTGCTGCAGCTCAAGCACACCAGCTCACCTACGACTCTGCTCAAACACTGTAAAACTACTCTACACATTGTTGAGTTGTAATACTGAAGTAATTCAGCTATTAATGTTCGAAGCGGAATCCAATTCTGAAGAAGAATAATGATACAGGAAGCATCACCCTGCAAGTTGACAGGATTGGTTCTTTGTTACGTATGAAATCCTGCAAGTCTGACTCTGTGTTTTTGAGACTGTGAAGTACACTGCAGTTTCAAGTTGGAAATGCTCAGCCATGATATTGACTGCTTATTTCACTTATGATTTGTTGCCTAATATATAAAACAAACACCGTATGGACATGTTAACAAGGTGAAACACTTTACTTTTTGTATATTTATGGTCATATTGTATATTTCTATTTAGGTTTTCTGTATTGACTGATAGTTAATATGATGTTTTTAAACATGATAATACAAGTTTGCTAGGTGACATGTAGGCCAGATGAAAAACCTGATTGAAGCCCAGACCAACTTGACAAGGACAGGACAGTCTAAAACATTTTGTGAATAAAGAAAGCAGTTTTGCAGCATGTTGTGATTTTATTAGCTCAAAATAACCACCACCATTGTATTTTCACCATATTATTCATGTTCGTGCACGACAATCCTACATTGCCACTGTGCCTTCCAGTTTCTTAGAAAATGGTGTATTTGCAGGTCTACATGGCTGCTGGACTTTTGCAAGAGGTATTGTCACCTACTTGTGAGTGTACGTAGACTCTGACCTGTTTAAATGGTAATTTTATGCATTTAGTACAACAATATTAAAACAGCAGAGTAAATATGTTTTCATTACATTCATCAATTCACTGTATACGTCAACAGAGAGACTACAGTGTAACCCTCCACCTAGTTCAGACAAAAGAACAGCCATGTGAACAGCCCACATGGTGTGAAGCTACAATGTTTATTTACAACATTATTATTATAAGTGGCTCAAAATCTATTATCAGGTGCGTCAGCTGCCAACATAACAGTTAAATCAGGACTAATAAATGTGTCACAGTTACTGGTAATGTCTTAGAAATGTTTTAAACTCATGATTAATTTAAAATCCTGTCAATAAATCCAAATGTAATCTGAATTATATTTAATATGTCTCGGTGAATTATGAAGAAAAAGTATCTCCATTTGATTTTACAGAGCAACCACAAAGCAAAAATGATATAAATGGTCACATGCGACATTGTTATAAGAAGTCTTTATGTTGTGACTATATGATGAGAACTATAAGGGAAAAATCTGGTTCAGATGTTAAAATCAAACTCGTTATTTTTAATGCAGTAAGTCTGTACTTGTAAAATTTATGTGCAAAAATCGACTGTATATCATTAGTCTGCCGCTTTTACTGTTTTTCAGTGGCGAAGTTTGTTATAAGGAGAGTGTTTATTTGTCAGAATTGATGTTGATGGTGGAAACAGCTCAGCAGTAAACGACGCTCGGTTTTGTAATATGTTTTACATCTGCACTTTCTGAAATTGAATTCGGCTTTAAAGAGCATCAACATCCACTTTAGACACTTTATCAAAGAAGCAGACTTTTAATTGTAGATTATACAAGTTGACCACCAACACCTTAGAAGTTAAAGGTTTACTCCTAATCCAAGCATGTTGTTGTGGTCGAAGTCAAATTTATTTATTAAGAGCATTTTAAAAAACAGCTAGAATTGAGCCACAGAGCAGCACAATTAAAACAGCGGGCCATAAAACACAACACCTAAAAGACAAATGTGAATAAAAAGTTACAACGCAATAAAAGATGAAGTCGGAAAGTCAAACTCTGCTTGAATCAAATACCAGAAAGAGGTTTCTAGAGTCTGAGCAGCTCTTACATGAAAAGTTCAAGTGCTCCAGACAGGCTTGATCTCATCTAGTTTTGTGCCTCAGTTTCAGAACATCTGATTGGTTGATCCCTGTGTTCTAACTGGGGTATGGAGATGCAAGAGTTCTGCTAGATATGGTGGCACTAATGCATTTAAAATCAAGACCATGAAATCAACCCTGAAACTGACAAGAAGCCAATGGAAGGAAATCAGCTATGATGAAATGTTATATGATCTTTCTTTCTTTTTCTTTTTGAGCAGCTGCATTTTGAACCAGCTGCAGACGCCAAAGAGTCAAATCTACACCCACATGCAAAGAATCACAGTTTTCCAAGTATGCATTTTTACTGTGTAGGTGAGTTTATGTGCATCTAGTTATGAAAACTCTCAGCAACTGTTGTGTTAAAGCTGCAGTGTCAGTCTTAACCAGCAGAGGTCAGCATACCCCCACCTGTTTAGCATTAAAGAGGGTCAAATCTCTTTGTAAAGCTACCAACTGACTGCTACCGGTGCCACTCCCCTCGGTAGTGTTTTGATACGCGTGCTTAAAGAAGAGGGAACCACCAGGCATCAGCAACACAAAAAACCCTTTAATTTACGTCTTTATGTTCGTTTTTCATCACTTCCATCATCGTTGTGCAGCACATCCTGCTTCTTGCATGAAGGCTGTTTCAAAATCTGTGACTGCATTTCAAAATTCCTCCACATGGAGACAGTTTTTGAGCTTTATTCACTGTGCGAGGATGATTCTTACATGCGTGCAGGCTGTAATGTAATGTAATGAGACCCCCTCCGAGAGAAAACTCACTGAAAAATGTGATTTCTGGATAAGAGGAAGGAAAGGGAAGGGGGTTGTGGGCAGAAGAATAAAGGTAGCAGCTGAGCAGGGAGACTGAGAGGAGGGTTTCTCATTTCTCTTGTTGTTGCAGCCTGTTCTGCTGTCGGAGGACCTGACTGAACCTTGACCTCTCCGCCTGCAGCATCAGGAAGTGGTTAGTCAGGCTCACAACAAGACGTGGTGCAGCCGAGCGCTGAGAAAACCGTGGTTGTTCCCCTTTGAGTTTGTCTTTTTGTTTTCTGGCACGGCACCCTCAGGCCACCGCCGCAGATCCTGCACAAACTCTCCCAGGCTGCCTATCGACGATCAGGGCCGCATGTTCCACCTAAACCGCATCTCCTCTTCCTCAAAGAGCGTCTGACCTAATTTTCTGTCTGAACACGGTGCTCTCATGAGAGAAAACGGCCACCGGTCCCATTAATTCGACCGCTCTCCGCTGACCGTGTGGCTCAAGTGCGGATTCATAAACCAGACTGCTGCTCCATTCCACTCGGGCAGCTTTATGCTCATAAACACTGTCAGGGCTCAGTGAAAGCACACTCATCGCTGAACTCCCGCCCTTCCGATGCCTTCAAACACTCCCTCTTCGCTCTGCATGTGTGTGTGTTGGTTCACACACACTGTGCAGTCTGGAGGGGACACGCCAGATGTCAGAGCTCCGTCTTGGAGCAATTAAACCGGTTGTTATGATGAAAGAATTTACTCGCCATTTGTTTCTCCTGCTCGAATCTAATTGAGTGATTGAGATCTTAATTAGATTAGCTCTCTTTTTTCACCTTCATTGTTTCTCAGCTGCTTTAATCCCTCATTTGCGTTTTAATCTTAACTGTTGAAGTTATAGCTAGAGAGCAGCTAATTGTTGCAGTTATTTTTTTGGTGCCATTCAGACCATCTGCACGTTTAACCTTTCATTTAAAGCAGCTGTAATCAGTATTTATATAAAAACACGATCATGTGACTGTTTGAATGTGGAAGTCACTTGCTGACAAACCCACAGAGAGTTCCCCTCAACATTAAAGAGCATCTCAGCATCTTTCGCCTCATTGTTTTGGTTTTTCTGAGTTGCAACTTCACTATTTTGGTTCAGTTTCACTGCTCTCAGCCTGATTTCTAATAAAACCACTGTAGCAGCTAAGGCCTAAACTTTAAGGACAATTCCAGTTTATTTAAATCTGTCATTTCACATTTAAGTGACTTTCGTGGCTCTTTGGGTCATGCTAACTTTGCACTCTCCACCTCGGAGTTGCACAAATCGGTGTAAATGGGGGCTCACTGCAGCTTTCCATTAGTTTAAAGATTTGTTTTTGAGTCTCACTGAAAGTAAATGCAGGAAGTAGCCACCTGGAACTGCTGTTTTATGAACTGCTCCATCTGAGGATGTTTCCCTAATTTGACCTAATTATCAGCACAAAAGTGAATTTATGCCCACATAAATGCTGACTTGTGCGACTCCTAGTTTCTCTGAATCTCTATGACAGAGATGGAGAGTGCAAAGTTAGTACCAGCCGTAACCACATTAATGAGAAATATAGCAGCTTGAAATAAACTGTTATTTTTCATTGCAGTCATCAATTTTGTCAATGCAAGAGATCAACTGGGAACACAGTGGAGCATTTAGACATTTATCTCAGGAAGTTGTGGAGACCAAAACAGAGATAAAAGTATTGATTCAGAGATTGATTGCTAATGATGCTGTATATCTGATCAATGTGGAAACAGGAAACAGCAAAACTTTTTTTTTCACTGAACCTAAGTGGCAAAAAAGTGTGACTATTTATATAGTTTATTTAACATCATCAACCCGATCCGCAGAGTCCCTCTCTACTTTTAAGAAAAAGCTAAAGACCCAGCTCTTTTACGAATATCTACGCACTTAGTGATGCTGATGATGCTATCAGCGTTGCATATGGATGATGTTGTTGCTGTTGTTGTTGTTATTCCTATTATTTAAAAAAACAAGCTCTTCCTGGCCTTTTCGCCTTCTATCTAGATCTTTGCTTGTGTTGTTCTTTCTCAGATGTACGTCGCTTTGGAGAAAAGCGTCTGCCAAATGAAATTGTAATATTGTTGTAATTGTAACATAAAGCAAGTGAGGTACAAAAAAGTAAATTATAGTTTAGGTACTGAGACACTTCCAGTAATTAAATGTTATGTTGTATTCTTGACTTTAGAGACAGTAATATGACTACCTGTACTGTAAAAAAATGCAAATAAAAAAAAGTTTTAACTGTAATCTTTTTGAACAATTTACTGTTGTTTGACCATTTTTCCCCTGTTTTTTAAATTACAGCTAATATCCAGTAAAAACACAGAAAAAAAGGATTAATTCATACACTAACCATATTTTACTTGGTTTAAATCTGAAAAAATATTGTTATTTTACAGACATTTGCCATTATTTGAAAGAAAGACCAAAAAAACCACACATTTTAAAGTTTTAGTTTTTAAGATGTTCCTTGTTTTATTTATCAAATTACAGATAATATAACGTAAAATCACAGAAAAAAGGTATTAATTTACCAGTTAACCACATGAAAATAGGCCCAAACTGTAAATAATATCCACACCAAAGATCTGTATTTTTTTGTTGTGTGTGTGACTGTAAAATTACACAGTTTTGCTGTATTTAAATCTGTTATTATATTGATATTTGTTATTACTTTCACTGTTTTTACAGTTTTTGTATGCTACAGTATTCCACTGTGCCACTCTTGCTGCCAGATTTTCACCGTTTTTTATGTTTGTTTGTTTTTACAATGAGGTACAGTAAATTACCACTGAAATAAACTGCCTGTTAAACATATATTCAGAACAGATCACAGGACAGTGAAAAGGATACAAAAGCATTCTTTGTGCACAGAACAGATATACATATAACTACTTGTTATTGCATGAGTTAAGTTTATTGTTAAGTGTTTCTAAGTACTGTAACCTGACTCATTGACAGGTCCACCTTTTCTCCACGTGGTTGTTTTGAATGAACTGATATTACATATTTGCAGAATTTGGTGTCACATACTAATCATTGCTTCGGGGCGTTCGGTGACTGATGATTCACCGTCGCAGCATTGCATCAGTCTTGGCAAAGGAGGGAATATTGTTCATGAAATCATTCCACAATGCCTCGGCTTCCTGTCCCACAACATCTGCTCAAATGGTTGTGAAAAATACTCAGCGCGGTGCCTGGCGGATTAGAGCATCCATATGTCGACCAGGATGGAAGTAAACACTGTGAGATGATGCTGCCCTTGAGGATGGCCACGAGGAAGCCTTTTCAGCACAACATTTTAGAAATTGTGTTAATGATGCACAGTTTTTCTCTCACCACGGCACATTATTAGATGCTTAAAACCGTCCTGGCACTCTTACAGATTTGTTTTCTTTCTCCTATAGTTTGTAAACAGCTCTCTGCTCCAGAGCCTTGCAGAGACCAGCCGAGTTGTTTTCTTGTTCTTAGCCAGGCAGCAGTTGGGTAAAAGCTATAAATTATTTATCCGGTGGTTGTTAGCAGAGATACTCTGGATGCTAATAAACTCCTGTGATGTCTGAGCTCCTCTGTACTTTGTTCTGAAAATAGTTGATTGTGACTGAGCTGTATGTGAAATGAGCTCCTTCATTTGCTGTCTGTTTATTGAGGCAACTGGTGTGTGTGTTTGGTTGGTTGGTTGGAAAATAAAGTTAATAAAGCTTTCGAATAGCATCAGTTGAGTAAAGCTTTGAGACATTTTACAGTAGGTATACAGGTCTGACAACATGTGTGTGTGTCTGAATACTGATTATTAGTAGTTAGGAGGTTTTGTAAAGCAGTGCCTGCAGTCATTATTAAACTAATTATGGAGTAAAAAGGCAGTGTTATCTACTGAAATATGTGTGTATGTTTCTGGATGTTTTAAAAGAGATGGAACCAGAATAAAAGCAGTGATGAATGGTTTGTTGCATTGCTAAAAAGAAATATTGGCAAAAACAAACAAAAAGAAATTGCATTCGTAGCATTTTGCATATTGTCAGTTTTTAGAACATGTTTAAAGAGGTTACTTCCCCACATTAAAGACACAAAAAAGAACAGAAGAGTAAATCATGCCCATAATATACATGTTAGCAGGGATTACATCAAATTAGAAAAGCTGATCTACATAACAGAATGCCTGAGAGCCTATAGTCCAATATATATTTAAAATGATCACCTGGTCCCTGAATTTGGTGCTTTCTTTTACACGAATAAAGATATTTTCACCATAAATTTAAGCAAGAAAATATGCAAATTGTTTTTAACTCATTGCAGGAACTTAAATCTGAGCAATAATATCAATGTCATTTGCAATATTATCTTTCTTAATAGTTAAATTGTGCATTATCAGTTTCAATATCGTGTAATATTTAATTTTTATGTAATGTGCAATATTTCAATTTCATGTACTATTTTCCAACTTCATGCGCAATATTTTATTGTTATGTGTAATATTACTTTACTACCTCAGAATTGCCAGTATAACTTTTTACTTTTCTATTCTAGTCTTATTTTAGCTTAATTATTTTTAGTTTTAGTCAAGTATTGCACTTATATCTTGTTGATTTTCTATTAGACACTTTATTTATTTTTCTGGGAAGTGATGTTTCCCCTTTCAAGCTTTTTTTGGGGGTTATTTTATTAAAAATTTAATTAAGGTATGTTTCCCAAATTTCATTATCTTCATTTGCATTTACGCCACAGCTACATAAACAGAAGAAACAGCGCCCCCTGTGATTGTGACGGTCGCTCCCAGTTAGTTTGTGTGGTGAAAAGTGGTATTGCATCACCACGAACTAAACACGGCAATTAGTTAAATTCTACTGAAGTGAGTTAGCGTCTTTTTATATAAAAAAAAACACCGTTAATTATCAGCTAATGTGTCCACCTAATTCCAAAGCGATGCATTTAACGTTGTAAGGAGAAGACAGCCGCATTTTGGCTTCACAGAAAGTCGTTTATGTAATAAAAGTGACTGGGAAAGTTAGCTAGCGTTAGCCGTGTTAGCTAGCAGCAGTTAGCTAGTTTGAAGATAGTCGGTGATGTGCTATAAAATCCAACTTCTGACAAGTTTAGAAGAAACTGAGGGAGTTCAGTTTAACAGAAGTGACTTAGCCAAGATGGCAAGACGTGACATCAAACCGGAAGTCATGGGACATCGTTCCCCCATGGAGGTCTTCATCTTCAGGTAGGTGTTGACAACAAAACACTTCTGTTGTTTCCCCTTTGAAATTTCCCCAACTGTGCACGTTTGTTGATAGTGTCACAATGTGGGCTTAGTGTTTGACTGTTTGTAGTCATCGTTGTCTTCGTTGCTGTTTTCTCTTACTTTCTTGGTTTTAAGCTTTTCATAATGTGTAGCTTCATTAGCTTTGATGAAGTGATTTGAAATGCAGTAGGTTTTGTCCTTATGTATACATCCAGTGTTCTTTTTGCCTAATATTATAAATAACAAACGTTTTAAAGCAATTTGAGCTCAGTGAAAAAAAGGATCCATCAAACTAATGGTGAACAAAACTGCCTTCTCACAATTTAGAAGAAGCTGAGGAAGTACAGGTTCACAAAAGTGACTGTTAAGGCATGAATCCAGCAGTAAATGATGGGATGTCCAGTCACCGTGAAGGTTTTCCTCTTCAGGTAGCTGTTGTTGCAATTTCTCTCTGCTCATGAGGCCTTTGAAATATCCATATTTGTACATATTTGTAGGTAGTAAAGTTACAGTGTGGTCTTGTATGTGATTTCTGATTGATTGCTTTCATCCTTGCTTGGTTTGAAGCTACTACGTACTGTGCATTGTGTAGGCTCATTAGCTTTCTAAAGCGATGTAAATGCATTGAACCTGTTTAGGGTGTGCATGATGGTTTGTGTTGCTTTGCTAGCCACTGATCTGTACTTTTAAGTAATTAGCAAACTTACCATGTGCACATGTTAAATGTCAAAAGACATGCCAGGTTTTCATTATATTGACGCTTTTGTCCAGAGGGACTACACAGTTGCACTCAATGTCTGCAGGAATTCGGGATGCTTGGAACATGTCTACTTTTTCAGATTGCTGGTTTTGTTCACGTCACTTTGAAAAGCATACTTGTGATGAGGATAGCTTCCACCAAGAAATGCTAACTCACAGATTAAAAAGCTTTAAGAAAGGCATGTCTGCACAATAAGAAAGCAAATGCTAATTTACATTGTTAATGACAGTGTTTGAGAGGAGAGGACTGCTACTGGACGGGGACATCGAGAGGACAAAAAGAAAAAGGTGTCTTCTCTCAGTTTAACCAGTCAGGGTTGAAACCTGCACAGTGTTTTTTTCAGGGCTGCTCAGAAATACCTGCCTGCCCGCAAGTTCCTGCAGTGGGAAACATTTACTGACTTTGCAAGTATTAGCTTCTTACATAAGGAGTTTAAACCCTCCAAAGCATTTGGGGTTCTGCACTATAGTCCGAAAGGTGGGTTTTAGTCTGTTTGTTCAGGACAGAGATGAGATGCGCGACCAAATGGTTCATGGACCAACAAGTTGGCCAAAAGTAGAAGAGCTCAATGGTTTTGCCTCAGGCAGTGGGGTTTGATAATGGCTTAGGTGTAGAAAGGAGCTGAAGGAGTTTCCTTTACTTGTTGTTACATGTTTGTTTCTGTAGTTGATTCCACATGATGGTTGACATTAAGTTCTCCAGTATATTTAATGAAGTTTTAGGTTGGAGCTTACAGATGTCACTCCCCAATCAATGCTGTGCTGAGCGCTGTGTTTGCTCACGGTGAGTCTAGACGGCCATCATCAATCCTACATATTCTGCGTTCACATCATAATCTTTTCCACGTGAGTTTGCTGGCTGACATGTACTGTATATATTTCACTGAGATGTTTTTCTAAGTCTGCGATAACATTATCCCGCTCCCTCTTGAAATTATTTCCTTCTGTGCTTGTCAGCGCTGTCACTCAAAACCTGACAAGTCTGGCCACAGGAGCTTGTAATGGACAATCAAACCTTTCACACTCTGTGAACTTTGATGTTAGTGTTACAAGGTTAATGTCACAGTGGGCCGGGATTCAAAAATAGCAGCTCGCTGCAGGCTGTGGATGGATTCGTCAGTGGAAACCACATGCTTAGTGAAGCAGGTCTTCATAATTGCCCACTAACACACAGCCTGTTGGTGAACTCTTTGCTGCTTACCACAAGAAAAAATATGTAAGTTTAGCAAAGTCACTCAACACTTGATCACGTATTGGGAACAAAAAACAGCGTTTTATTAGGAGGGAATGCTAACTATTGTCAGCATCTGGTTGATTGTTATTGTAATCATGTCACCACATTAACGCCTCTCTACGCACCACCTGCATCCTCCACCCCCCTCTCAAAATCTAACAAACATTAATTTTCAGTAAAGTCAGATTGGCTTAATACTTCCACCAACTCCAGGGGGAAATTACTTGCACGTTTTTTTTTCCTCAGCTGAGTATTGGCAGACCTCCATGAATAGTGTTTCCCCCCTTAAAGATGCATTACTTATGAATCAGAGGGAAAAAGGAGGCGAATTACTGTTATTAGAAAGACTGAGAGTTATTAGAAAAAGCAAACCGCTGCAAAGGACTGCTAAGAGACTTATAAAACTTCAGCTTTCTCAAGGTCGGAGGTTCTTAACAGCAGAGGTTGGACAGTAGCACAGGCCATGCCACCTCTGCTATACTACTATATGTTAACACCTCTGCATACACATGACCAAACACAATAAAAAAGTCAGAGCAAGTTCTGTCTTGTGTCAGAGTTTCATGAGGTGTGGCAAGGTTTCTGCTTCCTGTGCTGAAAATTATCCACAGGCACAGAAGGTCTCTGTGGCCCCCGAGAACATTATTACAAATAGTGGGTATCATAGTGGTGTGTAGAAGTAGTAATTCCTGAAAAGTACATGAGCACTGGTACAAGAAAGTACTCCTGAATTAAATTTGTTAAATGCTTATTTTTCCTGTGATTTATAATCCATTCTGGATAATCAAGCTGCAAAACCCACCACCACTGTGTATAATTAGATACTGGTGGGCAATTAGTATAAAGTTGCAGAATATTATCAACTGTTTACTGTAGCAGCTACTTCTTAAATGGATATGACCATTGTGAACCATTTCGCATATCAATTAACCCTTTAAGGCCTACAACAGAACAAGTAGCCAGAGCATATCTTTACATTTTGACATGCTGTAGTGCCATTTTTTAAAATCAAAATACATATACAATCAGACATAAGAAAGAACCAATTTGCCGAAAGACAACATGTACATCAAAGTAAACTATGTATATATATATATATATATGTACACTATATACATCAATGGTGCAATCAGAGTTCAAAGTTGAACATTACACTTCAATAGCACCAGTGGAGCTGTGATAGGACTTGTGACAAAATACTGTCCACTATAACACACAGAGGAACGGGTTTTTGCGGTTCCATATATATGTGGGTGGGAGTGTGGGAGAGTGTAGTTAGAGTGTGGTGAGGGTCTGGAACCACGTGATAGTTCATGCTCACAATGTGATGAAGTGTATTCCGACGTAGGAACTTAGCGATGTGACACCCGCGGTGTTTATGCTGTGTGCGCTTTATACTGGATTTCTGCAAACAGCGCTCTGGGACACATTGGATGCGTCATATGAAAGTGTAACTCCTCAGGTTTTATATGCAAAAAGAATTATTGCTCTTATTTGGTTGCAATTCTACCACACTGAACAATAGATACGCAAATGGGATCGCAGGCTCTCCCGTCGGTACTAAAGAGTTAAAAAGTTCTATTCATTTGTAGGAAGTTAAGCTTGTTACACTGTGTTCAAAAGCCCTCTGTTGTTCACTCCTTTCTACAAAATAGTGTGCTGTACATTAAAACGCTTCCTTACAATCAGAATTTTGGATCCCTGACAGCTGTTTAGCTGCACATGTGTAATTTTCGCTTTGAATTTGGACATTAAAATTAAATTGGGGACTGTGAGTGCAGCGTGTTATATCATAAATAGGGAATGTTTTTGTTCTCACTCTTGCTGTTTACATATTTCATTGCTTTTGGCTGGACAACACTGCGAATGTTTCCAAGCAACCGGTATTACACATTAACTGAGTCATAAATCTTTATCTGAGGCCTCTCTTGAGTTGTAACGCTGCAATCTGATTTAAGAAATCAATAGTTTGAAACAAGGTAGGAGCTGCTTTAAGAACTTAAAAATGGCTTTATAAATAAATTTAGTGATGGGTTCAGAACAGCTGGTGCATTTCAACCCAGAACTAGTACTGAGCAGCCTTTTGTAGTGAGATTGTTTTATCAACTGATCAATTTTATGAACTGTTTCTGTTTTCTTTGGAGTTTCATAAGATCATCCCACTGGAGCAGATTGGGAGGATTTACCCCGTCTGCATCATTAACTGTGTGTTTTTTTTGTGTGTGCATTCCTTCTGCCACTTCACTTTAAGCTCATGTCACTGTAAGACCTATTTAAAACAAAATAACATCAGGCAGTCGTGTTGGCCTCTTGTGCTTCTTGCGGTCTATGTTAGAACATTAGACAAGATAATGTCCCTGCCTCTCTGTCTGTGTTTTTTTAAGAAGCGACAGGGCCAGTACATCCTGAAGACTCCTCAGTCCAGGATGTCTTCTTCAGAAGTCTCCTGTCCCTCCCAGCCGCTGTCCATCATCAGCCTTAGCCCGTCTCCTGCCCCTGAAGGACCCTCCTCCGTCCGTCCTGCACCCAGAAGCAAAAAAACACCCAAAAAGCAGCAGCCTAAAGACATCCCTGTCCAAATCTATTCTGCGCCGCCACCTCCAACAACAGCCTGTCCTGCTGCATCTCCTCCTCCCCCTCCACCTCCTCCTCCACCGCCACCACCTCCCCCACCACTGCCTCCTGCCATACCTCCTCCTCCTCCTGTCCAAGCTCCCTCTGAGGACACACCGATGCCCCTTAGTGAAAAAGAGGACCCTCCTTTTCCAGCCAAGAACATGCTCAAACAAAATATAGGTGAGACTGAAACCCACGTGGTGTGGTTTATATGTGTCTATATACAAGGAAAAATACAAATGGAGCAGGATATGTGAATTATTTTGACTGCAGAGAAGGTTGTGTTTGTTTGTTCCAGAGAAAAGTGTGTTTAGAGACAGAGTGTGTGTGTTTGTCTGCCTGCACATGGTGTTCTGTCCTAAATTCCCAACTTCTCCCACGAGGCCAGAGGAGGCATTTTACCTCAGTTGTGGTCCTGCTGATGTACACTCTCAGATCCAGGGAGACAGTAATGTCCAACACGACTTCAGTTTTATGAGCTTATATGAAATGGAGGTCATTCAAAGGAAGCTGTTTTTAGCAATGTTTCGTGCACCAGTGAGAACTTGGGGAAAGCTCTGTGCAGTTTGTGCAATTTTTAGCCCGTGAAAGTAACACTATAAAGACAGTGCAGCTTCTTCTATCATATAAATGTGTTATTACTTTGTGTTATTGCTGTAGGAACCATGGATGAAGTGTTGGCGTCATTGCAACGCGGACAGATTAAGCTGCGAAAGGTTCCCGCTGACAGAACTGCAAGCCCTGCTGGGGACGTAAGGAGCAGCCTGATGTCGGCCATCAGACAGGGAGTCACCCTGAAGAAGGTGAGCTGTAAAAATACTGACCAATATTAGCTTATTGCAGATTTATTGCATCAGTGGATGCGTCAGTGGATAACTAACTGAAAAAGAAGTTGCAGGACACAAAACGAAAATTGGGTAACTTAAAAAAAGGTGGAACCATTACATAGTTTGGCCACCTGAGAACACTGATAAGTTGATTTTTCAACTATAAAATATCCTGCTCAGTATGCAACTTGGCCAAAATGTCTTTAAAAAAATATCAGTATCAGTGTTTGGCTACACTAAAGTGTTAATCCACATTGGAAATTTGTCTCCAACAAATTCTCTATTTACTCCTTTTTGAGTAATGAGACCAGCGGGTTTTCATTAAATGATTAAGCCTTTGTTAAATATGAAAGTATGTATTTGTGACCTGTTTTAAAGACTTCCATCTTCGCCAGAGAGCAGTGGCCTTGGGGTTTTCAGACACACACTGTAGATGCTTGAGAAGTCTGAAAGTATTAAGAGACAGATCAATGTTTTATATGTTTTGGTCTTTTCATCGGATCTGTTGATGGCATCAAAAATATAAACTATGACCTGTCTTTTATGTGATTTCATAGCGACAAGTGAAGCCGAATTCAGTTTAAAACACATATGAGACAAATGTTCTGTTGGCTAGATTAAGTTCACTGGCCTGTGAAAGTAGCAAAACTGAATAACACTACTTACTTTTCCAGTTTCCTCAGCTGAAGTTAATTTCTGTGTGACACTGTATATAGTTGTAATTTAAAGTTCCATTTAGATAGAGACACGTGACAAATCAAAGGAAACATTTGCCACTCATCTGTATCGCATGACCACACCTGAAGCTTGATATCCTGAGGGAATCATTTGTATCTGATGTTTTTTTTTCACCTGGCAGCATTTATGGCAAATTAGAAAAATATTATCTGCCAAAAAACATCTTTAAGCTGACCAGACCAAATTATCATAACTGGTTGCCAGACTGTGCCGTTTTTAGGAGCAGACATTTTGACTCATCTGTAGAAAAACCACAAGTGTTTTAATAACATTAGCAGTGGCTAGGAGCTATTCAAGGGTCCCAGTAAACCATGACAATATGACAGAGAGCAAACGTCCACAATACCAGGAAAAAATGCTGTTCAGCCAGCATTTATTTATTACTTACACCTGTGGTTTTGTTGCATTCACATAATAATGGAGTAATTTCTATTTTCCCACCTGTCAATTGCTTTATTGTCAACATCCAGTAATTACAAATGGGAAAGTTAGATTTTTTACAAAAGCTTTATACAGTCATGTGAAAAAGTTAGGACACCCTATAAAAGCCTGTGTTTTTTAAACATATTTAGACATATGGATATTTAATATCAATTTTAACAATACTGAGAGATAGAAGTAATATAACTAAACTAGAAAAGCACTCAGACACTAGCTATTAGGGGGCATTTTTTCCTCAGTTAGAATATACATTTTTGTTGATATCTTTTGTTTAATGAGTAAAACAAGGTTACCTTTTGTTGTTTACCTGCAATTAAATCGCTTTCTTTTCCAGAGATAAATAAAAACAAGATTAGACATTGATATATGAATATTTCTTAATAAAGAACTAAATATTTATTGGGGTGTCCTAATTTTTTCACGACTGTATTTGAGCCTAACCCTCACATAATCAACTCTGCAGTAAAACACTGTTTAAATTACTCTCCTATATGGAAGCCATTGATGGTGTTATTAGCAGCTTTCTAGGTTATTTGTTTGGTGTTCTTTGAAGAAATGTACTGTTTCTCTTTCTATTTTGTTTAACTAGTGTTTATTGATCCAGCAAAAATACAGTTTTTTGCCTTGTTGTTGTTTACATGTGCTGGAAGATACACCGTTAGCACCATGGCTGAGCGTTTCACCTTAAAACTACAGATTCAGATTTCCAGTGTTTCCTACATAACAAACATAAAGAATTATTCCTGCCAGCTTGCAGGGTGGGGAGTTCTGTGCGATTATTATTATTTTTTAGACATGTACAGCTGAATTACTTGCACAAACTTGCCATTCTATAAAGTAGTTTTAGTGTTTAAGGAGGGTTTTAGGTGAGCTGGTGTGCTCGAGCTGCAGCGAATGGGGAGGAGTGAGTGGAGATAGAGGTGAAGACTTTATAGATCTGCACATTCTAGAGTTACATCTAGGCCATTTTAAGACAGAAAAGGATTCATTTCATGGCAAAAAAAAATCTAAATATGTAACTTCGATACACTGCTGAGTCTTTAGATGACCAGCAAGGGATTTAAAAACAGCTGTAGTCTCCAGTAATGAGTGAGAAGCAGCCATATGAGAAGACTGGCAGCTGCCATCACAAGTTATAATCATACTTTCCCTCCTGCATGACGTAAATGCAGCATTTTCCTACAGCGACATGAACATCCAGAGCTTTTAATTTTATTACATTTGGTCACACATCAGAGTACGTAGTGGTGCATAACTGAACTAAAAAGTGTCTCCCTTACAGACAGCCGCAAACACAGATACATATGAATAATACCATTAGTAATGACTGAAATCCATTTAGTTGTTGCAGTCACAGGTTCCTGTATTATCCATACTGGCTCAGTGGCATGGCTTAATGGAACACCTACATGGATCAGAGCTGCTGCTAATGTTGTTAGTTACACTGCTGCCTCAAAATGTCTCCTGGAAGAAAAACAACAACGACCCGTTGATTTTTCTACTGAATACATATTTTAAACAGCAGGAGGTGACGGAGGAGCCAGGATGGTATTAAATTGACTCTTGTCGTTCTGTAGATGGTTCCTGCACGAGCTGAAGTCTCGAATAGCAACGACAACGAGCTGGAGCGAAGCATCAAAGCTGCCATGATGAGGATGAAGAAGGTGTCTGCTGACTCAGACGATGAGGACAGAGGTGACGACGAGACTCAGAGTACAGACTGGGACAGCTGAGAGCAAACACGTCGATGAGGCTGTTCTCTTATATTACCCCTATTCTGTTTTGTCCACGGCCGTGATCTACAGCTTATGCTGCTGCCAAATTTTCACAGAAAAGCTGCTTCTTTGACGGGATTACGCCTCTTCTGACTTAAACACTGCAGTTTGCTGAAGTTGTCGCACAGTAATCCTATTGGTGTTTTCAAAGTAGCCCTGAGATGCTGTAATACATCCAGAACTGCTCCAGGCCAACTAACCAGTGAGTGGAAGAATCAGGATTTAGTCTCCTCTGCAGCAGTTTTCAGTTTGCAGAAATCCCAAACGGAGTGAATGAGGCGCTGCGTTTTAAAAAGCAAAGCCAAGCAGTAGTACTGTAGTACAGTGTGTAAATGATTGAATTCCTCCCAACTCTGTGTCTGGAGGCCTTTTGTGAGACCGTCACACAGCAGGGGAAGCTGAACGCTGCGAGCAGAAGCGACTACACTACACAAATTCTCATTTAGCTCACATTGCTGAGTCGAAACCCATTCTGAATGTAATTCAACCTGAACTGTTGTTTAGTTTACCCCAACAAGAGCCACAGAGTTTTGTAGTTTTTGCATTTTATTACTAAACAGAAGAGGAGTTATGTTGTGAAGTGCAGCAGTGTTAATTATTCACAGCCTTCACATCTAAAGTCTTGTCTGTATTAGAGGCTGTTTGATGCTTCGCCATGTCCCTGTTTTGTCTTTTTGTGTCTTATGTGTGAATGTGTTGCACTTAATTTGAGTGCAGTTTATGAAATGATCTGTTATTTCTTCCTCTATGATGCCATAACAAATTACGAATGTTAGATTCATTTTTTAGTAAATAAATGCTTCCATTTACTTATTGAACGACTCCATAATCGCACCACTCTGTCTCTAGTCATTGGCAAATCCTAAAATAAGCTTGGTGACAGGTTATTGTTGATGTTTAGGGCAACATTTGAACTTATGACCGTTAAACCTGTGACATAGTACGTTTAGTTTACCTGAACCTCTCAAAAAGACAAGGATGGGATGTATTATGCACAAAAGAATACTTTGTGTTAAACAGCATTAAACGTTTTGCACAATACATTCATTCCCAGCGTGTTAAAGACGAGCAATGAGGTGATGATGGCTGAAACACTCATGTACTGCTGTGTTTTAATAATAAATAAAGACACATCAGGTCATCAGCATGAAACGCTGAGAGATTTTTTTCCCCTTTAATTCAAAATTTATTGGTCCGAGAGCCATTTGCTGTTCACTGATGCCCACAGGTGTAGCAATGAAATGCTGTTCTTTAACCCTTTAAGACCTGAGCCTCAAAATGTCCACCTGGTCTTTTTTTCTTATTTTGATTACAAAAAGGTAAGAAAATGTCCTGTGAGTGCTGGTGCCCATTTTTTAAGAAGAAACTTTCAATATCTGTTATTATTATCTTATAATAGGCAGTTATTTACGATTTACTGCCTATTATAAGAGTTACGGTAATTTTACGGCAATTTCATCCAGCGTATTCCTGGGTGGGCACAAATGAAATTACCGTAATGACCGTAATGACAACGTCGTTGCGCTTTACAGCCAATATGGTGTCATTACAGTAATTTTACGGTAATTTCATCCAGCGGATTCCTGGGCGGGCACGAATGAAATTACCGTAATGACACCATATTGGCTGTAAAGCACAATGCCTCAGCTTTCAGAAACCGTTTGATTTTTTTCCGATAGCACAAACGGTGACATATTTACGGTATTCCAAAGTGTGCTAACCCAAAGTGTGTCGCCGATGACGCATTAGGACTTAAGGGTTAACCCTTTAAGACCTGAGCCTCAAAATGTCCACCTGGTCTTTTTTTCTTATTTTGATTACAAAAAGGTAAGAAAATGTCCTGTGAGTGCTTGTGCCCATTTTTTCGTTGCGATTTACAGCCAATATGGTGTCATTACGGTAATTTTACGGTAATTTTGTCCAGTGGATTCCTGGGGGGGCATGAATGAAATTACCGTAATGACACCATATTGTCTGTAAAGCGCAACGCCTCAGCTTTCAGAAACCGTTGGATTTTTTTTCCGATAGCAAAAACGGTGACATTTACGGTATTCCAAAGTGCGCTTACCCAAACGTGTCGCCGATGACGCACTAGGACTTAATGGGTTTAACCCTTTAAGACCTGAGCCTGGTCTTTTTTTCTTATTTTACTTCCTGTTATCAGAATAATGATGGTTTGAAATGACGTTGCGCTTTACAGCCAATATAGTGTCATTACCAAATGAAAATTACCGTAATGACACTATATTCGCTGTAAAGTGCAACGACGTTTGTATCCAAATGAAATTACCGTAATAACACTATATTGGCTGTAAAGCGCAACGACGTTCGTATCCAAAATAAATTACCATATCCGAATTAAAATACCGTAATTACACTATATTGGCTGTAAAGTGCAACGTTTGTATCCGAATGAAATTCATCGACGTTGCGCTTTACAGCCAATATAGTGTCATTACGGTAATTTAATTCGTACCCCCCCAGGAATCCATTGGATTTTTTCCGATAGCGCAAACCGTCACATAATTACGGTATTCCAAAGTGTGCTCTCCCAAACGTGTCGCTGATGACACACTAGGACTTAATGGGTTAAACAAGTCCTCTTCCGCAGAGGTGTTTTGCCAAACCTGTGCCGGTGAACCCCGGTGAGTGTGCTTAGGCGGATTTGTAGCCCACGATGATGAGTCATATTGTAATATCCACGCTGGCAGCCGTCGCTCTCGCGTATCTTCTCCTGCAGTGACAGCGCAGACATCCCCCCCAGCCAGCTGTGATTGAGTTTACTTTAGGCTCTGTGTACTTTAGAGGTGGTAATGGCCGCTCTTGAGCATCGTCTCGTTTTGCTGGGCTGCTGCTGCTGTGTAATTTGCTGGCGACATCCAGGTGATTCAGGTGGAAGACGGGGTCGTGCACCTTTGTGGGGGGAGGGAGTGGGGGGGAAGACACGCGTGGCAAACCCGTCGATCGAGCATCATCACGAAATTCCCGCAGCCTGTTACTATGGCAACAGGAAGTCTCAGTGGTAGTGGCCTGCAGTGCCATCTCCCTCTCTCTCTCCCCCTTTCTCTCTCCCTCTATCTCATGTACAGAACAGCAGCAGTCTCTTAATGATGTTTCACCAACTCGCCCACTCATCACCAGTCACACAATGAGCCTCGCTGAGAGAGTCAGAGACAGCAGAGAGGGGACAGAGAGAGGGAAATGCTGCTTTCGCTGTGTCTCATATGGATTGGAGTGTGATTGATAGTTGGTGTGATGCAAGTGAGGATGGCTTAACTATTTGTTTAATTTTTTAAGTCAGTATTAAGTATATTAACGTCTAAAAAGTGACAAGATTCAGAGTCTGACATCACTTTTTGTTTCGTCAAAAAACCCCAAAAGGTATACAGTAGGGCGGATTCTTCTCATCAATTGATTTAGATAGTTTGCTCAATATAATAGTGAAAATATTGACCACAGTATGGACTGGAGTGTGACTGATAGTTGGTGTGATGCAAGTGAGGATGGCTTAATGCAGGGGTGTCAAATCCTGGTCCTCGAGGGCCACTATCCTGCATGTTTTAGATCAGGGGTGTCAAATCCTGGTCCTCGAGGGCCACAATCCAGCATGTTTTAGAAGGTTCCCTCTTCCAACACACCTGATTCAAATGATCAGGATCGTTATCAGGCTTCTGCAGAGCTTGATGATGAGCTGATCATTTGAATCAGGTGTGTTGGAAGAGGGAAACATCTAAAACATGCGGGATAGTGGCCCTCGAGGACCAAGATTTGACACCCCTGATCTAAAACATGCAGGATAGTGGCCCTCGAGGACCAGGATTTGACACCCCTGATCTAAAACATGCAGGATAGTGGCCCTCGAGGACCAGGATTTGACACCCCTGATCTAAAACATGCAGGATAGTGGCCCTCGAGGACCAAGATTGGGCACCCCTGGTTTGGTCAATAAAGTGTCACCAAATAGTGAAAATGTTGACCACAGTATAGATTGGAGTGTGACTGATCATTAGTATGATGCAAGTGAGGATTATGTAACTATGGCTTAATGTAACAACTATTTAATATTCAAAGCCAGAATTAAATATATTAATATCTTATTTAATTATTTTTTGTCTTGTCAAAAAATCCCCATAAGGTATCCAGTAGGGCTGATTCTTATCGTTATCAATCAATCTAATAATAATAACACATTTTTATTTGTATTGCACACTTTAAAATTGGGCGACATCTCAAGGTGCTTCACAGGAGGAAGAGTTTAAAAAATAATAATGATAAAAATAAAATAAAAGACTAAGCATCAAAAGATCAAAGATACTCCAACAGAGCCCTATTTAAAAGCAGAGTAGAATAAATGAGTTTTTAGGCTGCTTTTGAAGGCAGTTGAAGGGAGTCTGAGGCCCTAACAGAGCCTGGGAGCTGATTCCACAGGCGTACGGAGAGAGCACGGTCCCCCATGGTTGAGAGCTTAGTGCAAGGAATAGCAAGGGAGTTCTGGCTGCTAGACCTGAGTGGTCAGATGAAGACTGAGGGGAGAGGAGGTCCTGAAGGTAGGTCGGGCCACAGCGGTTGTTGGCCTTGTACACATGCAGGAGAACCTTGAATGTGATCCACTGGGGTAGTGGTTACTGCCTTGTGGATGCCCGATCCCGTCAGATCTCGGAAGCTAAGGGCATGGTCAGTACCTGGATGGGAGACTGTGAGGGAACACCAGGAAGCCTGGGTGAGAGTGAGTGGTTGGTGGTGGTCGGAGGGGCTGATGGCGCAGATTGGCAGCCTCGCTTCTGTCGGTCTACCCCAGGGCAGCTGCTACATACACAGCTTACCACCATCGAGTGAATGAATAATGCAATGTAAAACGTCTTTGAGTGTCTAGGAAAGCACTATATAAAACCAGTGCATTATTATTATTATTATTATTGGCAACCAGTGAAGGGAGTGGAGGACTGGAGAGATGTGTTTTCCTGGTTAATCTAGATTGTTTGGTCGATAAAATGTCACCAAATATTGAAAATGTTGACCACAGTATGGATTGGAGTGTGATTGATAATCGTTTTGATGCAAGTGAGGATTATTTTAGCTATGACTTAATGTTTTAGCCATTTGTTTAATTTTTAAGTCAGAATTAAATATATCAATGTCTAAAAAGTGACAAGATTCAGAGTCTAAGGTTCAAACGAGACATCCTATCTGTACACAATCTTATAGTGCAAGACAAAAATGAAGGAAAAATATTTAGATACTAAAAGTCTACAGTCACTAACAGCTCTGTGAGGCTGAACTATGGCAAAGCAAGTTGAACGATTAGGCAGCATGGCAACATAAAATAGTAAAAATGTTGACCACGGCCGCCGTATAGCTCGCTGAGTTAAGGCGTAACCATGTGGGCGCAGGTCGGCAGCAGTGGTCATGAGTTTGAGTCTGGCTCAAGACCCCTTGCTGCATGTCGCTCTCCTCTATACCCCCTTTCACCCTGTCTGTCTCCATCAATGAAATGGAAAAAAAAATCCCCAAAAAATACTTTAAAAATTGTTGACCCCAGTTTCCCAGCACTCCAAGTGACATTTCTCATTTTATACAGAAGAAGCCATTTCAAACTATCACGGATGCTGGAAGTATTCATGAATATATGGTGAAAATAATAGCTGTAGTCCAACAACAGTTAATTTCCCATCCACTGACTTAATTGGTCAGTTAACTAATCATTCCAGCGGTAAATTGATGCTTAAACTGCACATTGATTGAATTTTCCACCCAGATGTGCTGCTCATCTCTGAAAAAGAACATTAAAGACCCTAAAGGAGGGGGTACCATTTTCCGAGAGTCTCATTGGCTGAAATAAATGACAGACTCTTTTGTGTAATTACTAAATTAATTGTTGGAAGGTGGTGTTGGATTTACACTTCTCATAGTCCATCATTCACCGTTATTTTCAAAAAAAAAGGAGTGAGTGGGATTAAGTTGCCAAGGCAACATGTCCTCTGATCCACTACTGCAGTTATTTCCTCAGTGCCGTGAGGACGTTTGAGTTTAAGGTGGTTTTTTCTTCCATCAAATGAGCTCATATGTTGCTTTATACTTTCTGATCTCAGAAATTGATACAAGTCATTGACTGCGATTAAATCCCTCCTCATTTGCTTTGCTGGTGCGTGTCTCTGGTAGGATTACAGCTATATTTAGTGCTATGTAAATCAACATCAGAGCAAAAGACGTGCGGTGGCGGAGCTTCTGTACTCGAGCCTCGACGGGACTCGGCTCCGGCGCTGTAGGTTCATTCCACCTCCTTCTCTGAGCTTCTCATCCAGGAAAAAAAAAAAAAAAAAAACGCCTCAAGACTTTCATAATGTCAGGCAGCATATTTGTAAGCTTTAACTAGTTTTCCCACACAGAACCCACAATGCTGATATGTGACTAAGCGGGGATTAGGGAACCTCATGTCTCCTCTCTGAGGAGCTCCTGCCAAAATGTGGTCCACTTCTTCAACTTATGAAAAAAGAAAACACAGTAAATCAGCGTTGTAATTAAACTAAATTTTACCAATTGTCAGTTCTATTGTACAATATTGAACAGGAATCACAGAAGTGCACAAGAGGCATTGGTTCAAAAGGAAGGATCAAACGTTCTGTTATCCAGATTCAGATGTGTTACGAACAATAGGCCAAAACATAGAAGAACAAGAAGCAAAAAAATCCCTTCATTAGATATCTCAATCTTATGACAAGATCAAAACAGTGATGAAAAATATAGACTTATAACGTCATAGTATTACAGAGTAAATATGTCACTACAACATGTGCCTTTGATTTCAAATGTACCAAGTCTCAAGATGGACTTCCCAAAAGCAGCTGCAAGCAAATCCTCTGTTATAAAACCTCTTAATCCTGACAGTTTGGTATTTTTATATATATTATTGTACATCTGTGGAGACATTAGGTTAAGGTGGAGTTACTTGGTATGTTCTAGAAACACTAGTTGCAAAGAGGCACCAAAAATAAATACATGTGTAAAACAAAAACCAAGAATCTGACAGGGTTTCAGTGAAAAGGCCCATGCCACCTAAATGTTGTCAGTGAAGTACACTTTCACATTATTCACCCATAGAGCAGCACCAAGTCCCCTCACCCAAAAATAACCACCACCATAACAAAAACTAGTGTGTAGGAAGCACATCAACAGCCTTGGAGACATACATCTTTGTTGTATGAATGAACAACAGTACTATTGCACACACACAGTCCTTTAAACACTACACTACACTCATGGCAAGATGGGGTTCCTATTATTTTTTTGGATGTTTGTGAAGGAAAGCTCCTGAGACACCAAGAGTTTTTTCTTCTTTATGCAAATATAATCAAAAGGACTGTTTGCTGAAAACGCCCACAAGAGAGTTGACAAATTCCTGCTGCAGTCCCTTCTAAGAGTCATTTCTATGCAAACACCTGTTTAGTCCTTTGAGTTTCTCGCCACATTAACATCCTTGGGATGGACACGTCTGCCTGTGTTTTCTTTATATTTCATTTTATTAGTGAGGATGCTTGTTTATCTTTTCTCACAAAAATCAAGTTGTTATTATGGTGATGGTCATCACTTGGCCAGATCTCCTTGCCAGGGAGACTTAGACTCACCTGGAGGCACTTTGTGTCACGGCCATTTGTCATTTATGTGCATATAATCTAATGAGTACAAACTGTCTCCTAACACACCTGAGATAGACGAGAGGCAACAGCGACGACAGTCTGTAGAAAGTTTTCTAATTCTCTGAGGGGGCCACAAGGATTAACACCAATTATTACTTGAATGATGCTGAACAGCATTGTCTTTGTGTGTTGTTCATTTTAGCCCTTTTAAGTCCCCTCCACCACTCTAAGCTCAGACTGCCTGTGTAGAAGTGCTGCAGCCTTCAGAAAAAAAAGACAGATGGACAGAATCTAAGAACCCACCACCAGCTTTTTAAAGCCGTTTTCCCCCACAGAAACGGTTAAGTAAGCTCAAAGTGTGACTCTTGATTTAGTTTCACAATGCCAGCACACAAAAAAGAGCCATTTGGTGGAGACCGCCGGCCTTCCTCCTCTTTGTCTGCCAGTCTCTCTCTCTCCCTCTCCAAAACATCTCTTTCTCACAAGGTAGTGTTTATTAGAAGCCAAAGCTGATAGTTTCTGAGTGGACGTCACCTTGGGGGAGTAGGTGCCACATAGTTCCTGCCCTGAAGACATACTGTAGTGAATCCTTCGTACCTGACCTCTGACCCTTTCAGCTCAGCGCTACTTTTCTCAGTTATCAACACCTAGCTTGGAGAGCCCCTGCCTGAACTCATGCAGCTCGTCTATCTTTCCATCCAGAATATCCATGAACTTCTTCAGCTCGCCCTTCATGTTTCCCTGCTTTTGTTGGCTGTCGTCTATGTCCAGCTGCAGACCCTCTATCCTCCCCTCTAGTTCCTTGTTCTTTGTCTCTGCAGCCTGTGGACAGATAGAAAACAAAACTTAACAAAACAGCAAAGAAGTCATATGTTGGCTAAACAGGGAAATCAAATTAATGTCTTATATCGGGTATATCAGAACAGGTGTGCTCTTCTTTCTTAGCAGAGATACCGAACCAAAGAAAGATCTTCTTTCACTTGCTGAAAAAAAGATTAAAGCTGTTCAAGTGGCTTTAGAGTGTTAAGTTCTACATTTGCAGGCAAAGGAAAGGATGTATTTGTACCAGGTTCTGAGAAACATCTGCCAAAATAAAGTAAGAAATACTTGTTTTATATTATTATATCAGAAAACCAAGCCTTTACATTCAGGAGAGACACATTTTGGTTTATATGAGGATGGCAGGACAAAATAAGTCTTTCAGACTTGCAGGCGTCACGAGTGACACATTAATACCATAGATACCATTGAAGGGAGGGGTTTAAAATAGGAGTGCTAAATGGGTGTTGCGCCTGCATGACTGTATCCCCCAGCTGACTCCTGAAACCTGATCTCTACATGGGGTGTCGTCTTTAAATAGAGGGGAGCCATGACCACAAACACAGAGGTGAAGTAGGAAGACTTAATAAAAAAACAAAAATGTGGTAAAACTGGTTCCGTTTTAGTTTTACATCTCATGGGTTTACAAAGGTATTTGAGAAATTCCATTGTCTATGGTTCTACTAGGTTTGAATAGACGGTTAGATAAACTGCTTCAGCCATTTCTGTTGTCTCTGACATTCATCCAGCTGGCTGTTGCAGAAACAAACCAGGCAGTCGAGCTTTGTGAAGCACAAGAACTTCAGGCATGCCACTGTTGGTTTTATTCTCTTCCATGCCCGGGCTGAAAGGCAGCACATGCATGACAGCTTGGATGAAAAAATCCTGCTCTGAGTCAGTGGGTACAGGCTGAAACGAGTGTCAATATCAAATCAGCTCATGTCAGACTTGGCGCTAACAGGACACACAGTCATTCACAGAGCCTGGCATTTCTGGTTTTACAGAAAGTCTGACATTACTCAATGAGTAACCAGCTTTGAAGAACAGGTGCTCTTTGTTACCAAGAAGACGTGAGATGAATCTAAACTGTTCCAGGGTTTCTCAACGCCAACTTAATCTCACAGGAACAACCCACACACCTACAGGATTGTTATAAGACCCGGTCATTAAAGCTCTGAGACAACTGCAGCTGTTTTGTTGTGCAAAACAGATCAAATCTGCGCCACCAGGAAACTAATAAGCTGTGGCAGACATATCTTTTTTTTCACAGATGAAGAAGAGAAAAGCCTTTTCAAAGAGGCTACAGTCCACTCAGCGTTGCACTGGGGACGGACCTTTATTATTAGATACAGTAACTACAATGTGCGTTAGTGAGACACGTGATAGGAATGTTGTGTCACCAGCCCTCTGGCAGAATGATGAATAGAGATTCTTATTCTCTACCTCGGTCTAAAAGCACTGCTTACGCCTCAGAGCCTGCGTGTTAGCTCATTGTGTGACAGCCGTCGGGTCCTCACGTGTGTTCAAGGTCTATAAATCTGTGCATTTATACTCTGCTGTAAATCACACCTGACAGAAATGTGGGGTTCGTGGAGTTTTTGCATGCTTCGAACATACCTGTAGTTTTGCGGTGATGGTCTCACACTCCGCCATGAGCTGAGGGATTATCTCCGCCTGCTTTCTCAGGTTCTCCAGCTCCTGAAAACAAAAGTCAGTTTAGAAACCAACAAATCAAAAGCCAAGAAATTATATCGGCGTGATTCTTTCTACGTTATTTTCCTAGGAACATTAAAAATCATTTAACAAAATACCTTAAAGACCTTGAGTGTGAGATGAGAGGATTGATTTTCCATAAATGAAACACAAAATTGACAAAATTATTATTTATATCAGTAATCGACAGTTTGGCACTCGACACATAGTCACTGTTAATTAAGGTGCACTGTCCACTATGAATAAGGAAACTATAAACAAAGATGGAAGCACTACAAAGCAGGTAAAGGAAGGGAAAAAGGAAAAGAAAGCAAAACAGACTACAATGAATGCTGCCTTAATTCATTTGTTCTGCCTTGTGCTTACATGTTTGTTTTCTTCTCAGTTAAAGACCTATTATTGCCCTGAAAATCGCATCCCTCCACTGTTTTAAGCCAAATGTCTCACAAGCGCAGTTTCAAATCATCCGATATTGCTTCGAGCACTTCCACTTCCAAGTAATAATTGGTTGAGTCTTTGTAGTCACCTGCAGCAGCTTTGTTCTGTTAGTTCACGGCTGGCCGGCGCAGGGGTCAACACCACAGCGAGTGCTTAATAATTCATAGGCACGTTTTTAATTGGAGGAGGTGAGGATGTGCATTTCTAGAAGGAGGTGAGTCACTCGGTAGATGAGCCTCTGTGGGCTGTCTGCTGCATCAGTGCTCTGCAAACAATGAGACTTCTTCTGCAGGCCCCTTGGTCAGTGTCGGAGCGTTAAGAGTGGAAATGCTGGAACTCCCAAAGGACGCGATTGTTTGCTTACAATCTTTCAAAATCAGTTCCAGCTCTTTGGACTACTTTCTTCCTGTGTGAGATATACCGCTGTACAAGAAAGATGTATATGTTCTATTAATACTCAGGATGCCAGGTGGTTGAACTAGAATATCCCAGACAGTGTTTACCGCAGGCAATGTATATGGGTGTTCACACAGCAGGGCCCTAAATATCACTATTTTACAACACTGTAATAATATTAAGCACCATTAAACTCAGTTGATTAGACAGAATCAACAGAAAATTGTTCAAGTAATTCATGAATCAAAAATAATAAATATTTCCCAGGTCCTGCTTTGGAAGTGTTCTGATGTTGGCAACCATTACTGAGAATCAGACGAAACATAATTTATCATACAAAATGTTGTGTGCATTTCCTTAACTTGTATCATAGTAAACTTGTAACAACAGGACTGTGACTTTTGAATGTTTAATGGTGTTTTATATACAAAATGATTAATCAAGAAAGTCTTGTGTAGATTAACAAATTATCAAACATAATCCTTAGCTGAAAACACTAGTGAACCTTGGGACTTTGAGAGATTGTGAGGGACTCTTTCCTTTTTTTATTTAAAAATGTATGGTAAGACTAATTAATAAGAGAAAAAAATATTGCAATCATGAAAAGAGAGTGTGAATGTTGATTTGATGCAATTTCCTGTTTCAAAAACTCAAATGATACAATTTTGCTGTTCATTTAGATCTATTGGTCTCAGATATACAGTCAGATATCCACTCCAGATTTGAAAACCACTGAAAAGCAAAAATAGAGATATATATATACAGATGTACTATTTCATGCTCGTGGAAACTGAATTGGTTTTGACACATTGGCTGACAGTGTCTCCCTTTCATGACGTCGACTGGGAGGCACAGCCACTGTAGAAAAGGATGTGAGGCTCTGCCAGAAGTCTGTCCTAATCATTTGTCTGCCGTCAGAATTAGCATTTAACCAGCAATGAGCGAAGGTCAAAAGACTACGTGGTCGCACAGGGTTTATCCTCATTAGAAAGAGCAGCATCATTAGGCTGCACTGAGCTGACAGTCAGCTAGTTTGCATAATGGATGATTGATGTAATAGACATAAGGTGATGCAGATGATGGTATTTGTGCTAATATTTTCTGCTGCATGACTAGAAACAAGTCAGTGGACGAATTATTTCACAACAGTACCAAAACGGGACAAATATCAAGAAAGTTACTCCAAAAAGAAGCAGCACAGAAAGTTATACAAGAGCAAATTGAGACAAAGGGGCAGAACAAAGGTCTGGGTTTAACTGGGTAGGCAAAAATAACAACACCAATCTATCCAAGACCCAAGATCCCACAACTAAAGCTATCATTCCTACTAATCACCTCCTGGGGGAGAGAAGTGCTACAGGAACTTTAGGAGTAGTGGGGTGGAGAGCAAACCTGCAAACTGTAATTTCTTTGATGAAGTGGAGCCAGTGAATCACAAGAGATCAAGGTAACATACAACTTCCATTTCTAAAATTGTTTTTACAAACTCTGGAGACGGACCCTGTTGTTTGGAGACAAATGTGAATCAAGTCTCACCTGCTCTTTGTCCTGCAGCTCAGCCTCCAACTCCTTCACTCGAAGTGCCAGTTGGTCGTTTTTCTGCTTCTCCTGATTGGCTTCATTGCACTGGGCTTCTAGTTCTGCAATCTAAATGAAAAAGGAAGCTGCTTTTGAGAAATGTCAAGCTGTTACTGTGAAAAGTGGTCAGCGCTGAGCGTAACAACAGATATTATAACATAGACTAATTTGGTTTGACGCCTGGAAATGTGTGTTTGTGGAATCCTGGGTACACTTTCTATTGTAAGTGGTGTCATGTTGAAAATTGAAACTAGCAATATTAAAAAAAAAAAGCCACAGCATGTTACAAAATAAAGAGTATCGTTGCAACAACAGCCCAGCTGCAGAAACAGCCCACATTGATTATGAAACTAAAACGATTCTATTTATAGTGGACTGAGACTCTGGTGCAGCAACACAGAAGATAATGAAAAGTACAGAACTCTGTTTGCTTAAAATTTGGTGAGGGATTCACTCATCCCACTGTACAGACTTTAAGTAACAGATTCCCCTAACTCGTGCAGAGAATCTAATCATTTTGTAACCATTTGTACGACAGCTTTCCGTCCCTTTTATAAAAGTGGCAGCAGTGTTTCTAACCTGTCACATTTTTTTCTGCCGACAGGATCGATGGGTTTGTGTACTTTACTTAACTTCCCTGTAGGTGTGCATGACTGTATTACCTTTTCCCTGAGCGTGTCACTCTCTTCCTTGCAGGCACTAAGCTGTTTCTTCCAGCTCTCTACATTAGCTGAAGACTCCTGCAGTGCGTCCACCAGCCTGGCATTATTTTCTCTTAAAGTCTGAAGCTCTGTTTCCCACTTCTTGGCGTTGGTGTTACTGCAAGACAAGTAAGATGGAGAGAGATCCATGAGGAGAGTTACTAATGGAAATAGAACTTAGGCAGGTCAGTGCTGAAATGCCTGAGGATTGTGCCCTCTGACATGACACATAATGCTACAAAATCCTTCCAGTCATGACTATTTAATTAGCTGTAATGTACATCACACTGTCAAGATATATTTAGACTAGAAAAAACGGAAGAAGTGGGAAAAGTCTCAAAGGTCTAATGAGCTGTAGCCGTGATGCATACCAGCATAGTTTGTTATCCTTTCATGCCACAGTGTGTGTGTGTGTGTGTGTGTGTGTGTGTGTGTGTGTGTGTGTGTGTGTGTGTGTGTGTGTGTGTGTGTGTTTCTGTCTTATCAATAAGGTTGGAGAGGTTGTGATGTATATTTAGTATGCATCACTGTTCCCTTCCTTATGCATGGCTGGGTTGAAGTGTTCTGCTCTCCATCAAATGTGGACAGACTTGCACTGCAGCATTCTGCAGTCCTCGGCTGTTTCACTGCTGTGACACTTTTCCACAAAAACAAAATCCAAAAGCCTCGTGGAGACGTGAGAAAGGATCAGTGAAGACAGCGAACAACGATGGACCAAACTGTGTGTTACAACCAGAAGCTGGAGAAGTTTGGCAACACCTTAAAGCTTGATGTACTGATATGAAGAGAATGTCAATGACTGGTTTAGAATCAGTATTTTATTAAACACAGTGACAAGTCTTCATAATAGAAATCTGTAATTTCCTAATAATTTCCTGATACATTTCCTGAAAATAGCTTTCAAATTTGGTCCCAACTATAACACAGAGATGGTTGCTACAATTTCTTGTTCTAGTAGAATGTTAGTATATGAACTGGTCAGTATAACCCAAGTAAATATTTATGTAAAGAATGGTGGAGCACTTTAGAATGACACTTGTGCAGCATAGATTTTTTCCATAGCTGATAGCTCAGAAATGCTGTGTCTTCTTCAGAGAAAAGAATTTAGGTTTTAAGTTCTATTAAGTTTTAAGATAAAGATATATGAGAATCTACCAGTGAATTAAATATTCATTCATATTCAGTCACTGATTGTTGGAAACCTCACTTTTCATATTTGAATAATTATGTTTCCTTATTGTATTGTCCTGTCTAAACTCTGGCCTAAGACAGACACTGTACCCTAACAGTGTTCTAATAATTAGCATCAACATTTACTGACCAGTTCACCTTCTTAAGAATATACAATTGTGCTGTACATCAGTTCCTTTCTAGGAAAAATACTAAAAACTGCTGGGTCTGTAAAATAAAGCATGTCCCACACTACTCATGCAGATGTTCATTTAATTCTTATTTTCTTGTGTATGTTATGTGTTAAGTGTTGCTAAGGAAGGTCTGCTAATTAGTCTTTGTTTCTCCCATCTGGACCAAATATGCCACTGATTCTTTTGGAGCTACTGAGGACTAATCCTGGATGGATTTACACACGGCAGTTTTAATTGACTCTAAAGCCCTGTGGTCATTTTAATCCCATCTGGAGCCACATCTGGTGTTTCATACAATTACCGATTTATACAGTACACATCTGGATTAGAAAGGCCAGATAACCAAATGGCTGAGTAGAATAGCATCACTCTGTAGATTAAATCAGATGATTTCTGAGCCCTTTGGGGACCTAAAATGATGAGGGATAACATTTGAGCACAGTTTGGTGTTGAGACAATCAGAAGCACGAAGGAAAAGTGTGAAACTGATCAGAAGCTGCTCTGTGTGTGTGGAGTTAAAATGATAATGATGCCTCCTTTTTTTAAAAATCCTTTTTTTTCTCAACTGTGGTGAGATTAGGAGGCATGTTTGGGATTAACACACTCCAAAGCAACATTCATTACTCTGTAAAATTAATGACATGCATGAGTCACTACAAATTGTCATAATGCTTTAGTAAAACCTATGTGTTGAGGCAAGACCTTGCTCCGAGTGTTTTACACTCACATAATCAGATTCCAAATACCTGTACATTTTCTGGTTGCTGATGCAGAAAATGTTCATATAGCTCGCACACCCTTACCAGCTGCAGACTAATTAGTGTGTGAATTTTTATTATTTTAATTTACTTGGTCGTGATGAGACAGTTGCAGAAGAAAAAAATATAAGAGCAGAAGATGACCAAGAAAGAAGTTAATCATTTTAGCTGGTTAGGGTTTGTACTGCTACACAGTACGAAGGTGGGGTTGTTTGAATCAGATGTTCACCTGGTGGCTGAAATTATGCAAATTATCTTTTGTTAAGTACTTAGTAAGTAAAATGCATACATTATTTTTATTACAAGTAGAAAGTTGGATTACTGTGTCAATCTCAGTATTGTGATGCTGCTAAGACATGAGGCTTAAAGCTGATATTGAATAAATATAAAACAGGATTTATTTGGACAGGGAGAAGCACACTGAGGATTAATGTACATCAAAGGAGTCCTTCTGATGTTTCAGTGAAATGAAACCTCACCTCTGTTCTACTGCACTCTTGAGACGTTCATTCTCAGTCTTCAGCAGAGCAGCCTCCGGACCAACATGAGAGATTTTCTCATCATCTGTCCCATTGATGCTGGATGCCTGGTTGGTTGACGGTGTCTCACGTCCAGACTCCTGTTTGGGGGACAGAAAGAGATTTGAGCTTTAGGGCAGATTTTGAGAATGCTTGCAGTTTACCTGGGGCTTTCTAAAGGTCTGATGGGTTAAAATACAGAAATGTGTCTCATAAATCTTGCTCTCACTGTGGAAAAAAAGGCCCTGGGCTTATTTTCAGTGGAAAACTGTAAACACCCCAGACACGTCAGCTATGACAGCGGAGGGGTGAAGAAAAACTGTTGCCAGTATTTATCATGTCATATGGCCCAGCAGCTTTGTGAGTCTCAGGGCTGAGTCTGATTCCTTCCATCTGGAATCAGTGCAAGCAGAGAGCAGACCTGGCAGCAGGTGACCAAGCGGCGACTGCTGGATGTACCTCCAATCAATACTGCCAACTAACTGACAGAATTACAGATTTGAAATAATTTCTGGAGACCCGTCAGACTTTATTATTGTTGTTTTACTTTCACTGGCTTCCTTATCCTCTTAATTACTGTGGTCCCTGCCAGATAATAAGCAGCTTAGGATGAACTTTGACCTCTCATTCATGATGATTCACACCATTACATCAATGAGTTCTGTTGACATGTAATATTCAACACACGATTCATCAATATTTATCATTTCTTTGAATACTTAATTAAGCCAGAAGCTATTTCTAAAAACAGAGTCTCTGCACTTTGGTGTTTGTGAAATAAAGTGGGCTGAACTGAAATGTTTTAATTCTTCATTTCCTCTGTAGTGCTGCTAGTTTTCTAGACGCCAACAGTGATGGTAGAGGAAACAGATGGACAGCAGAGGTGTTGTAGTGAATCAGAATTTCAGACAGCAGAAAGATATAATTTACCTGGGAGTGATTACTCAACGTCTCCACCTTCTCTTGAGATTTGTCCCTTGCTAGCTTGGCTGCTTCTTTTACCTCCTGGAACTTCTCAGCAAACTGGAAATATGAGAGAGATGTAACAGAGCTGTGATTATTCGTGGTAAAACAAGCTGAAATGCCATATGCAGTGTGGTTCATCATGGAGCTAATTATCAACTGACAGTGAGAATTTGATCAGGTATACCCCTAAATCCTTTGATGACACATTGTGCGCTGTTTTACAAATTTACAAATACATAAATCAGCTGTCTCTAATCTATATGAAGGCTTTTGTGCCACAGAAATGCTCTTACCTTTGACAGTTGCTGCTCCGAAGCGAAGCCCAGTCCAAACACAGTGTTGGCTCTGCTGTCTGCCCACTGGCCGAACTTCTGCGATGTCTTGGTGAACGTCATGTTTGGTGTGATTGTGCTGTTGATGATCACCTGTTAGCGGAAAAACAACTCATTATTCACTTTCTAGACCCACTGGAGGTCATACTAGTAATATAATATACTAGTCTAATATATAGCATAGTTCCCAGGTCCATCCGACTTCGACTCTCCCCGCAGGAAGATGCCTAAGTTTTGAAAATGGTGTGTCATGTTCAGCCAAGACATATTACAGAAGGAGTTCCAGCAGCTGCATTCACATAATGAATAGTCCCACCAATTTAGTAAAGGACAATGCTCTATTGTAGCTCCATTCATACCAGAGTAAATCTGTAATATGCTGCCCATGCCCTTGCCCACGCTGACAAGTTTGATTACAATTGGCATATTTATTATTTCTTCTTTGGATGATTCTCTTCATAAAAGCAGTCAGTCATATGCATATTTGAGAGCCTCTCTACAATACAAAGCATTTGAATCCCCCACAATGTCATACATCACAACTGTTTACACAAAAAAGACTTGCTCAAAGAGTGCTTATCTTCACTTCATAAAAGAGGACGCTGGATGACAACAAATACATCACGCAATGGCATTTTCTGCAGTGAGGGTTTCTCACAAAGTAATAGGAATCAAATAGTCTATCTTGAATCTAAAAACACGATCTAATAACCCAAACCAGCAGCTTCTACCATTGTCACCATGGTTTAAATGGAACAAGTACAGAGCCAGAATTGTAATAAGTTTGAATATATAAATAAGACTTTCAGTCACAGGTAAAGTCACACGACACAAAAAGAAACTATTTGAATCAATGATCACAAAAGCTGCAATTTAGGATACATGTTATGCAGCATGTCTGACTCAGTGTTTAAACTTTGGTGATGTCTCATGTGGCAATGTTCCATCACATTTTAAATCTCTTACACAATGAATGTTAAAGGAAACTTGACTTGAGAAATTACATCCCAAATTGTAATCAGAATGCCAGGCAGAAAAACAGCAACTGGATATTTTAAGATGGCTGTTGCCCCAATCTTGGCACCACAAAACTGCAGCCATGGGGCACCCCGATAGCCTAACGGTTATGTCGCGTCACACGAGAACCAAGTGTGGAGGCGTAGCAGCTGTCCTGGGTTCGATTCCGACCTCAGGCGTTTAACGCATGTCCTTTCCCACTCTCTCCCGTTTCCGACTCTATCCACTGTCCTGTCCAATAAAAGGCCAAAAATGAATCTTTAAAAAAAAAAAAAACTGCAGACATATTTTCACATATTTTCATATTTTCACTTAACTGTATTACTTGAGCTCTCCACTGCCTAAATAAATACATACAACATCCTCCAGTGCAAATAATATCTAAGATTTATTGGTTATTAACAGACAAGCGCCACACCTCACTATGGTCAAGTTATCCACGACAGACCCAGGGGGTCATTGGATGAGTTTTATTAAGAAGGATGCCGTCATAGGGTGAGAGAGGACATGGGTGTCTGTATTTGTATGCAAAACATTTGACTTACACGTACCAGTCATTTTGTCCCATATAAAAATACACACACACAAAAACACACAAATGGAAAATAGTATGCGGTAGAGACTGCTGACCCACTAACCTCTAAGCAGTCAAATTACAGTCTCTATATTTGCCACGGTGCGCATTCACCTGTTGTAGCTATGCAGCAAATCAGATGCCAGAAAACATCTGCTGCAGTCTAAAATTGTAACTAGTGCATGAGGCAGTGACGGGAGAAACCAATAGAAGCTTAAAACACTATTTCAGCCTGAGCAGACTTTACTGATTTGTACGATTACTACGTCGCTGTAAATATTGACATGTCACATCCTATATGGACAGCTAGATGTCATGTAAACACAAGCAGCTTTCATTTACATACCTAATCTCACTACTAAGATATAACAGAACTTAAAAACAGTACATGCAAATTACGCCGACAATTAAGAAACAATAGAAGACAGTTTAATCACAGTGCAACCCTTGTTTCATAGCAACATGGCTCTGAGCACAGGATTCGAGAATTCAAATTGCTGACAGACTCGTGTCCTTTTTTTAACGCCCCCACTGTCTCCCTCTCCATCTTTTCAGTGGCTGAGGTGTTAAAACACTTTACATGGCATCAATATTGGACACCCAAAAAGAAGAGACACAAAACGATGAGCATTAGCACGCAATCGATACCCCCTTAGACGTTTGTGACCCATTCAGAACAACGCTAATGGCTCCTGAAGACAGATCACAGAAGAAGACCTTCATTAGCTTCATACACTGTAAACACTGCACAACTGCAGCCTCTGATTCAGGCAGCATTCTCACATCCAGTGTTTATTAGCAGAGTGGTGAATTTACCAAGGTGCTGCTAATCTGATTTTAAAATCATCACACTTTCAGAGGCTTCATCAAAACAAAGGTGACCTAATTTCCCCTGAAGAGAAACCTGGGCAAAGCCTGAACAACACTTGCACGTCTCATCTCGAGCAGCGGAGTGAATATTTAACAGAGCTCATCACGATGGCTCAAAGAGAAGTGTTAAGATAAGATTAAACTTTAATGATCATTGTGGAAAAACTGGGCCGCTGCTGCAGGAGAAACTGAAAAAAAGGAAACAATTAGGTAAACAAACAGTAAATGTATGTAACCAAACACTTAACCACCAGAAGATAACATGTTAAGACAAAACAAAATGCATTGTTTGCATTTGAAAAACTGCGTGACCTAGATTACCCTTAAATGTATCGGTCATCAGAGCTGTCATTCAGCCAAATTTCTTTCTTTTTGCTACAACCCTTTTTATATCCTTCCTGTGCATCACGTTCAGACTTTCCCTTTGGACTTTTACCTCTAAAAACCGATTGTCATTTTTAACTTATCATTTAAGTAAAGTACTTAACCTGTAGCTTGCTACAAAAATAGCATAGCCAGCTTAATTTCAGAGTAGAAAATCTCCCAGTAAAATGCGCGAAACGTCTAAAATACGACTAAATGATCTATCTTGTGTTTGTAATTGAATAATACCTGGCATGATCAACTTTACACCACTGAAACTATACACTGCGGACCTGAATACCTGAAACTCATTCAACTCTAAAACATTATCGCTCACAATAGGACTGCGTTGTGTTACCTTTTTTTTTAAAACCTTCCTCCTGTGTTAGGGCCGGCACTGACCCGTTTTTAGGTTTTAAATGCATAAAAGAACCACATACATTTGTTTATTGCATCAAGGCTTTTTGACTTTGTCAGGAACCTCCATTTCAACAAAATAAAACAAAACAAAAAATATTGTTCACTAAATTATAAAACGCTCTGGTTGAAATTACGACCTTTGTGTTGTTAGGGTCGGTTTCAACCCAGTTATAAAAACAAGATTATAAAGCAATAATTACAGCCAAAACTGAAATCATCAGGTCACTGTCAGCCAACAGGGGATTCTCATTTTTGCCTTGTTTTCCCATATACCTGCACAAAAACAAAACAAACAAAGACAGGCATGTCCAGACATATTAGGTCAATTCAGTATAGAGTTAGTGACTTGCAGAGTGCTTCGAGGGGTATACTGACAAAATCAAGGGCCCAGGAGGACCACACCAAAAAGATTAAAACCAATATTTTCATGGATAAGGAAGCCTACAAGGTAACCAAGAGATGAGAAACAAATTGGATGATAGAAAATAGTTTTTAGTGTATTTTACAGCTGATTTAAGACACGGGTCAAAACCGACCCGTTAACATAAGAGACAGTAACAGAAAGCTAACACAAGAGGAAGGTTAAATCTTAATTTTGTATATAAGACTGAATTCAACTGTATAGTCTTACAGGGAACAAATTTATGAACAGATTATTGGTCCAGTATCATGGTTAAACACCTACAGAAACGTGAGTAAACATACAGACATCATTGGAGTGATGTGGAATTCCAGGCAATGATCTGTGAGTTAACATATGGGACTCCCAGGTTACCCCCGTCTTCGTGGGCACTACGTCTGTATGTTGGCGTGTATGAGTGTACGACTGAGTGAGCAGGCGTATGAGAGAGTGGGAGGGTGCGACGGAGGGAGGGGGAGCGGAGTGACGCTGGCAGCTGTGTGGATGGTGAGCTGGGCTGCGGATCAAGTGGCACAGGAGGCGCAGAGTGAAGCCCGGCAAGCTAATGGCCTGAGGGTCAGTTAGAAATTCAGAGACAGCCAGGAGGTTATAGGAGGAAGCTTCCACGGCCGATTATGTGTCTGCAGAGTGCATGGAATCTGCAGAGTCAGTAAGTAAGATATGACATGTAGAACATGGGAGAGGAGTATATGGGAGGGAAAGAGCTGTGATCACTTGTCACGCTCCAAATAGCAGAAGATTTTGTCATAGTTGGAAAAAAAATGACACCGGTTACACAGTGTGGTAGCTTTTTGAAGATAATAAAAATTGAAATGTTTTAGTTATCTTGATAGCCAAAACCCTAGGGTAACTCCACAACATCATAAAGTCTAGTTTCTGAAGGATATATGTCAAAAATAATTGTGTCAAATGGGCAGCAATGATGGTCATGATGCGCAGGAGGAACTGGCAGCGGTGTTCAACTGAAACACAGCCAAAGAAAGACGAGATGATGGTCACTGTGTCCTCTCATCAAACCAGACAGCAAAATGGAAAATTGAGATTGCTCATCAGGCAGAGGTGTGATGAAGAAATGTTAAATATTTTTGTATGCTTGCCAACTGCTTTAATGACCTGATGCATTTTATCTCACCATATATATTAAGGACTGCAAAAAAAAACACACTGTTCCCAGGTGGCAATGACGCAGGTTTGGTTCCCTGAGGGAGGAGGAGGGTTAACTTATTTAGAGTCAGGGGTGTGACAACGCATCAAAATCTTAAAGGGCAGACTGTTTTCTGGTTGAAAATGTTGTCCTGACAGAATGTTGGACCAACTAATTAAACCCGTTTGACACACAGGCCTCCACAATGAGATTTTAAATGTGTCGTCTCCTCCCTTTGCAAAGATCTGCAGAGACCTTTATCTTCACAGAACTCAGAACTCAGCTTCAAAGGCTGGAATTATACTTCTGCCGTCCAGGCTCAAGTCTTGACAGTCGACTGATGAAGAGCAGGATTTTTCATTGGTAACAGTTCACAAATGCAAGCTTCAGATTATGTTTTTCATTATTATTTGCTTTCCTAGTTTGTTTTTCCTGACAAAATAATCACCGATAAGCAATGCTGTTTACAATGCAGAATTTGCTGATGTTGGAGCTTCACACTCGTATCAGGTTTGGTGTGATTGCACCATAATCCTAATGGATAATTGTTTTGGGACTTATAACAGCCCAGCGTAGTCTCTCTCATGACAGCTGGGCATATAACAAAATACCCAAAAGCTTGATTTGAGTGATTCACCCAAACATATTAGGTACTGAAGGGCAAAGTGTACATGGCCTCTATATTCCCAGTGGAAATAAAGTTATTATTGGGTGGAAACAAAACTTTAAAGCACACAACTAGAAAAACTATATGTAGTAATCACAATTTTATAGGTGAGCAAAAATTAATAATTGGCTGTAGGCTTGACTATTGGCACATGCATTAAACTGGTTTAAAACTCAACATCTGGCATACCTGCCAACACATTTAATCCTCAAATGCTTGCAGCACTGCTAAACACTTAATATGTAAGCCATATATTAAAGTCATTCTTTTAGAGCATCCATTACCTTTTGGAAGTCATGGCTAGCAGAAAAAGAGCTTGGAAAACTACTTCATCATTGCATTTATTGGAAGAAGGTTGAAGAAGTTGAGGTAACTATATCAGAATCTGAAACTCTACAAGAAACAGAAATTATACTTTCCTCTGTAATATGTTATTACATCTGCCTTGTTAAAGTCCCCCACTGAACCATAGACATTACGATCTTGTGCCTTAACTGGAAGCACCATCAGTGCATTGTTAGAGACAATGAATACCAGGGAGTTAAGTGGGGTTTTTTTTGTTTTTTTTTAAAGATTTATTTTTGGCTTTTCACCTTTATTCGATAGGACAGTGGATAGAGTCGGAAACAGGAGAGAGTGGGGAAGGACATGCGGTAAATGCCCGAGGTCGGACTCGAACCCGGGTCAGCCGCTACGTCTCTGCATGTGGGTCACGCGACATAACCATTAGGCTATCAGGGTGCTCAGGGAGTTAAGTGTTTAACTGAAAAAATGCTGCTGCTCATGCTGTTGCTAACAACGTCACATATGCATATGAAGGTTAACAACTTGGAGGAATCTGAATTCTTATCCAGAAACTCGTTTAGCTCACCAGCCAGAGCACACAAACCCAAATGCTCATTTTGGACACTGGCTGTGACTGAAGTAGTAGAAAAAAAGTGAAAAGTATTGAAAGGGGGCTCCCCGATAGCCTAATGGTTATGTTGCGTGACCCAGGTGCAGAGGCGTAGCGGCTGTCCCGGGTTTGATTCCGAGCTCGGGCGTTTGCCGCATGTCCTTCCCCACTCTCTCCCGTTTCCAACTCTATCCACTGTCCTATCCAATACTTGAGTAGTATTGAAAGGGAGAAAAAAATAAGACAAAAAAGTATAACAAAAAGTCTAAACTAGAGCTATCAAAAGTTTTCACACACACTTGGAATAATAGTAATATTCATAAAGTACAAGAAAACTCTGCACTGTGTTGTCATTGTGAAGCACGATTCAGGATGAGCGAGAGTCAAAAGTGCTGATATGCTCCTCTACTTGCCATATCATCATCAGTGAGCTTCCCAGCCTTCATGGACGGACCAATATAAGCTGACGGTCTGTCACAGTTAGTGTCTGCAGCGGCACAGAATATTCCTCTAGACAGACCTGTCTCCCTTGCAGCTAGTGTACAAACTAGAAACTATATTTAACATTTATTTGATATGACTCAACACTTTCTCGCTTTTGGTTACTTTGCTCATACCAAAATCATTTTGACTCACTTAAATTAACCCGAAACAAGGATAAAATTAAAATCAGTAGGGGTTCTAGTTAAATTACTGTGAGTTTTGTAGATTGTTGTCCTCATATGTCACTTATAGTGGTCGTCTGCAGTGATTTTATGCCACATACTGTTCTGTTAAGGTTACAGGAGAGTGGGGAGGCAGGAGGAAGAGAGGATGACAGGAGTGGGAAAGCAGAGAGCACTCCTGGCCTTGGGGATCTAGAGGACATACAAAAATATAAATGCCTTTAGCCAGAGATAAAGAAGATTCCCGTTATCTCCTTACAAAGCAAACATATTTGTAAAAGCAACTTGAGGTAGTAGATTTAGTTTATCTTCTGTAATCTATTGTCTGTTAATGTCATTCTTGTGCTTCATAAGTGCTGCTTGATGACATAACAGATTAGAGTCTTGCCTCTCTAGCTGTGGGGAGAGCTCTCTTCTGAAGCTAACAGAGACTGACTCAACAATGCGTGGCTGGAAAAGAGGAATAAAGCACTAATTCTCTCTTTAAAGGGAGGATTTTACTTAAAATTGTACTTAACCTGCACAGGGCAATGCATTTATCAGCAGAAGCTCTTTATGTTTAAGCCAGATGGTCAAAGAGACAAACTTATTCATACCTAGCAGGTAAATACACACATACAAATCCTTGTTTGCATTTATCCATCACTGTTCAGAGGACAGCAGAAAATGCTTGCTGTGCAAATCCTCTACATTCAGATATAACTACACTGAGTTCCTGTGAGACCCACCCATCAGCTGCTGGGTTTGTAATCCTGACTCCACAGCCCCTTCACTGAAGCAGAGAAATGCATCTGCGAGGACATTAAGAGATCCAGACAACTGTCAACCTGTTCAGCCTCTCAAGTGCCTCTGCAGGTAAACTGTGTGATTTAATATTGTGCGAAAGGTGATTGCCTGACGGTGCCAACAGAGGGATATTGCTGTCATAGTGCTCCTCCAGTTTCCACACAGACAGAAGACGCGGATCGCCATGGAAACACATAATCTACTCTTACAGTTAGCAGAGGAAGAAGGTGTAAATGTGGGATATAGACAGACTTGTGTGGTGTCTATTATTACTTGTATGATTTAATGTCAGCATTATGCTACATAAGCTACGGAGAATGCTCATATGCATATTTACCATGTAAGTACATGTTCTATGACCAAGCAGTTCCTTCAAAAGAAAAACGTCACTGGGGCGCCCCGATAGCCTAGCGGTTATGTCGCGTGACCCATGTGCAGAGGCGTAGCAGCTGTGCCGGGTTCGAGTCCGACCTCGGCCATTTACCGCATTTCCTTCCCCACTCTCTCCTGTTTCTGACTCTATCCACTGTCCTGTCATCTCTAATAAAGGCATGAAAGGCCAAAAATGAATATTTAAAAAAAAAAAAACAACTGCAGACATATGTTCACGATATTGTATTACTTGAGCTGTCCACTGCCTAAATAAATACATACAACATCCTCCAGTGCAAATAACATCTAAGATTTATTGGTCATTAACAGACAAGCGCCACACGTTACACCTCACTATGGTCAAGTTATCAAGGCATGAAAAGGCCAAAAAAAAATCAATCTTAAAAAGAAAAACGTCATGTCACATTAAAAACCAGTGATGGGGACTTGAAAATGAAAGCTACACCAGTGTGGCCACTTCTTAATAGCTATTTATATAGCCGTTTAAGCATGACTACTGTCAGACATTTGATAGATACAGATAATTGAGTTCAAGGGCAACACAAGGTAGCTCTTTTTGAACCTGTTATATCACCACAATAACTTATGCTGCACAACTAACCTGCTCCAGAGGAGGTTCTGCTCAGAGTTTAGGATTTAAACCACAGTAAAGAAGCACCACCGTTTCAGCAGTTATTTTTCTAACAAGATTCGCTATGTGCAATATTGACTCTCAGCTGAGGGAATACGTTATATCTGTAAACCTGTTGAGCCATATGTTAGTAATGTCACTGAACAAAGCTGTGCAGTTACAGAAGTGCAAACTGTATGTGCCACGTTGCCAGGGGAAACTACATGCATACAGTTGATGCTGCAGAAAATGGATAAATATGTTTTTATACTTGATCCTCATTTGCTGCCAAGTCTGTTTTACACTGCTGGTGTTGCAACTAACACAGATTAGAAAACTGATGAGTCTGGGCCGCCGAGTTAAGGCGTTACCACATGGGCGCAGGTCGCCAGCAGCAGTCATGAGTTCGAGTCCAGCTCAAGACCCTTTGCTGCATGTCACTCTCCTCTATACCCCCTTTCACCCTGTCTCTCTGTCAATAGAAATGGGAAAAACTCCCAAAAAAATACTTTAAAAAAGAAAACTGATGAGTCTATTGGTATTTATCATAGATAATATCCAATCTATTCCAATTCTGATATAATAAATTTGAAATTATGTATGGTATATGTACCCCATTACTTCTGCTGTGCTTCTAATGCATAAAGTTTGTACTACAGTGTAGTATTCTACTTTTAAAGCAATAAAATGATGTAACATTTTAATAATATTACAGTTAGGACTCGGTAATAATTATCATCACTTAGGAAACTTCAGCATGACATGATTATGATACTACTGTATATCATTATCACTGTACAAATTTCTGTTGAAGTCAGCGTTAAAATGATTCACTGGTTCAATCGGCCAAAAATTAATTCAATAAATCATTTGACTCATTTTATGAGGCAAAAATGCTGAGCCTACACTATCTTTGGATCCTCAGTTGTGGTCTCTGATCTGTATAATTTGGATTGTTGGTCAGACATAAGCATTTTGAAGACAGCTCCTTGTAATATACCTGGTATCTTTCACCATTTTCTGGCATTTTGTTGACATTGCCGCTAGTCTGAAATAATAATTTTGAGTAAGTTGTACTTAAAATCTTGAGAAAAATCTGTTTGTGTTTTACATGGATGAGGAATTTGATCTTAGATAATGCATGTTAGCGAAACAACAGTTTTTATTTGTTAACATTTTGCTTCAAGTCCCCCATTTAGCATTTACAAGAACGATACAGGGTTTATAATACACTATAATGTAACTGTAGGCTGCTTTAAGAAGTGACTATCAATGTAGAGTATTTGTGAGCAGATATAATTCTATGAAGACACATTTTAAATTAATACATCAGTGTTTCATCATACTGTCTTTTATTAGTATATTATCATGTATTATCCTGCTGGGCCTTCACACTGCTGATCAGCGGGAGCAGCAATTGTAACAATAATATGATTTACAATTGCTCAATTCTACCTCCGAGTGCTTTTTCTCTTCAGTGTCTCCTGAGAGCAGTTAAATATTTCCCATCATCTCCCCCTGATATTGTTACACACAGACACGGAATATGCCAACACACATACCTTGGATCCATCCACGCTGATAATGCGGTAGCTGTTGCGTGTGCTGTCGTAAAAATAGGAGACGGTGACAGCCTGCTTGCTGGCAGGGACCCAGTTCTTCTTGGTGGTTGGGTCGATTTGGAAGACATGGGCCCTGGTGGTGTAAATCGGCTGCTCCCTGAGGTGGACAGAGCAGAGGGGCATTATAAGAGGGGAGGGATCAAGAGAAGACACAACTACAGATCAAGATAACATCCAGTGATAAGTGAGCCACATCTCACAACATTTAGCCACACAAACACACACATAGGCACAGTGTGAATAAAGCTCTTATTACGTCTGTATCACATAGTGTCTGCAGAGACAGTGTGCTGTGTCTCCAGAGTTACTGAGTCCTGAGAGTCTCAGCACACACGGGCAGGTGATAATGTAACACAAACCCTAAATCCTCATGGCAACCCAAAGCCATTAGCACATCAACACACCCTTTCTCTCTCATAGGTGCCAGTAGCATACAACTAGGTGTCTATGTGACACTGTGCTCTTGTGTGTATGGATGCATTTGCATCTGTTGTCTAATGTAAGAGTTCTCCATTGTATCAAACACTACAGACAAGTTGTGGTAACACAGTCAAACAAGAGAGGAGTCATCTTGACTACTTTTTAATGAAGAAAAATGGTGAGCTGACAAATATTCCAGAATTAGCAATGATGTGTGGGACAGTCAGTAGCATGTGGACGTTCAAATGCAGTCAGAGAGTAGACATTTTATCCCTGCACTATACTAAGCCAACATGTCATTCTGATCATAACATTTTATATTCATACATTAACTCATTACATTTGTACCTAAACATTAAAAATCACGTTTTCTTTGTGTTTTATATATTGCACAGCATATTTTACAAGTACTAATTAGCCACACGCTGAAGTCACAGACAGCTGAAGTAAATAACATTGATTATCTTGTTACAATGGCACCTGTCAGGGAGTGAGATACATAAGGCAGCAAGTGAAAAGTCCGTTCTTAAAAGTAGTTGTGTAGGAAGCAGGAAAAATTAGCAAACTAAGGATCTGAATGACTTTGACAAGACCTAAACTGTGTTGGTTTGACGACTGGGTCAAAGCGTCTGCACAACGAACAGTCTTGTAGGTAGTTCCAGTGGTTAGTGTGTCCAAGGAAGGGCAACCAGTCAACCAATAGGGTCATGCTGAGGAGCAGGGGTTGGCCCATTTGGTCCAATGTCACAGAGGAGGTACTGTCATACTTTGTGGCTCTGCAAAAAGTGTTTTTCTCAATCTGACTGAACATCTGTGGGATGAGCTGGTAAATAATCCATCCCATGGAGACCCCACCTCACAGCTGCCGGGACTTAAAGGAACTGCTGCAAACATCTTGGTGTCTTATACCACAGGCCACCAGGATTTCAGAAGTCCTCTGGGGTCAATGCCTCAATGGGTCAAAGCCATTTGGTGGCACAAGGGAAACTTAATATTAATTAGGTGGTTTTAATGTTGTGGCTTGGTGCATGTGGTTTGGTTTGATATGCATTTGCTATTACTGTATCTTTATATTGCAAAAATATTTTAATTAAAATCATGTTATTATTTTTAACTACATCAACCAGAATTACTGGAAAAAATGATTCACACGGCTTCTTTTCTCTCTAAGAGCGATTGACTGCAATGGTATTTGGTACATTGTGTTAACATGACTTCCACCCATCCTGGGAATGATGAGTGGATAAATGCTCTGCAGAGCGTCACTCTGAGTCATCTCAGGTACCAATTTTAGACAATATTCATAAGCTGACTCAAGTTGAGCTTTTGTCCTCCCGAGTTATTCTATGCTATGTCTGGTCATTTTATCTTTTCTCATTGCAGTATATAATCTTCTTAGAGAGTCCAAATCATTTTGAATCCCTTATAGAGTCTATTCAAATTTAACTTGATATTTTTTAAATGAAAAGTTGCAAAACCAGAAATTTAATTAGCTATCAAAACCCAACTCACTCATAACTGTGATGGGGAAAGGTTCAAAATCAGAGGGTGAGGTAACCTGCTCATCAGAAATGAGCAGCTCACTGGCCTTGTGATTCAGAAGAGCATCAGCGTGAGGGAACATGATCACATGCTCTGAAACTTGAATGACTGTAGACTGAAAACACAGTGGAAGTGCTCCTCCTCTTTATGACATCCACATACGCATCTCTCTGTCTCAACACTGTGATTATCCTCCCTCTCCGTCACTAGTACACACACCCATATACATAACTGCCATAGCCTGACTCAGATGTCGAGAATTAAAAGCTGAAAATCCTCTTGTTAAAAGTGTCAAAACAAACACCTTGCTGTCTGCATCATATACACTTTATTCAGCTGGTTTGGTGTGTGTGTACAAATACACATATAAGAATATTTACAATTTATAACTTTTTGAACTGGGAAAGCTACATGTTTGAACCTATCATGAGGGAGACTAGCTACTGTGTTAGTTTTGATAAGTAAAAAAATAACAGGAAAAACTTAAAAAACATTTTTCTCTATCAGATATACAATCAGGACGGGGCGCCCCGATAGCCTAACGGTTATGTCGTGTGACCCAAGTGCTAAGGCGTAGTGGCTGTCCCGGGTTCGATTCCGACCTCGGGCGTTTACCACATGTCCTTCCCCACTCTATCCCGTTTCTGACTCTATCCACTGTCCTATCTAATAAAGGCGTAAAAGGCCAAAAATAAATCTTAAAAAAAAAAAGATATACAATCAGGAGCCATGTTTGTCACATCAAAGAGCATGTCTAGGACATCGTTTAGGTGCAACTTGTGGTGAAAACGACCACGTCTACAGGCAATACACTATATAGGTACTTAGCACTGAAAGAACACCACTGCTGAAAGTGAAAATCCAGTAGGAATTCTCTTTAATGGCAGGGCTTTACAGGGACTGGACTCAGCAGGTCTCATTTCAAAAGGTCAGCGCAGTTGGTTGAAATACTCTTCTAGAAAGTTTCAAAGAGTAGAGAATAATTAAGTGGAGTGTCTGGATGAGAGGGATCAGAGGACACCTGAAGAACTTAATGGATGCAGACAGAGAATATGGGGGAGACAGGTGGGAGGTACTCATCTTTATCGAGATCAAAACGTAAAGAGAAGGTGTCTTTCAGGCAGAACACTTGCTTGTTGACTTGTCTTTCAGTTATACTGCATATTTTATTGGTTCATCTTGGTGCTTATTACTTGTCCAAAAGCTCTGACCTATTTTTTCCTTGAAAATATGCTTTAGATGTTTTTCCTCGTCTTCCAAAGGTCATCCAAACACATCTAATGGCCCAAGTGGTCACAGATGTCCCAAACAGGCACACTCAAAGGCAAGGTGAAAAGCCTGCCGTCACAGAGAGGAGTGAGGAGCAAGAAATGGTGCAAATGGAGATAACACATACAGACACTCCCAGACACACACACAAACACACACACACAACATTTTGAGCAATCTTTCCTCAAAGGCATTCATAGCTTTACACTTGTTTGTACATACAAAAAGTGACAAGGAGGATTTCACACGCTATTCAACCATCTGAAAAGCATTTCACTAAAAAGCATATTGATGCCTTGAGTATCGAATCACACAAAATATTATTCATTCACAATTTGTTCGCATGTCCTTGTGAAATAGGCGGAACAGGGAGCTTGGGGGCACCAAAGTTGAACTCTATACAAAAGCACTAAGTATTTGACCTTATCTGCATAAATTAATCTAACTGATTGCAAAAATTCTATGAAAAGAACCGTTTTGGGGACAGAAACTTGGCCACTAAAATCACTGATGATATCAACAGCACTTCAGGGTGGTGAACTTGGTTTTGCTAGAAAAGGCAAGTTACAACATGCTGTTTGGTGTCTTGTACAGTTTTGTTATGTGGCATTTTGTTTCCATGCCGTTTCTATGAATCACTTTGTCCTCTTAGGCCCATTAAGTAAGTAAGTAAAATGTCATATGCTTTAGATTAGAGGCCACCTAAACATTTGTCAAGAAGTCTTCCAACTCGGTTATAAACATGCTCACAGGAGAGAGCTTTTTTATCCAATTTGCTACCAACATCAGTTTATGTTGTAAACCTCGTGATAGCTTGGAGTATTCTTTCTTTCCGTTTTCACCTCTTGGTCTGACATGATGTGTGCAGTGTGTACAAGGGTGCTGAGCTGAACACGGTGGCACTGCCGCACTTTGCTTTCCATTCATGCACAACAAAAAGCATTACAAATATTGCAATTTTTTGAGCACAGCGATGTGCTTAGGAAAATAAACCCAAATCCCATCATCTGAGAGCATATTTTGAAAAAGTCACTGAAAAAGATCTGAACAAACGGCTTTTGAAACCAACAGAAGTGTGACATATCTTCTCCTGTATGGCTAGATGTTTCATTACAAGATGGTACAGATGGTGCCATTGTGGGCAAAATGAGTGGTGTGGAGAACGGTCAGTTCAGTATTACTTTAATGCACTACTATGAGGTGCTGGAGAAAATAATGTCAGACAGACAGGCTGGCAGACGGAAAATATTCATGAGCTAATAAAGCTTTTACTTCCATTGGGATTATGGTTCTCACAGAAATGAAAGCCTAATAAATTCACTGTCCCCTTTAAGCCTAATCTCAGTCTTCATCTGCTTTGGGAACAACAAAACCCATTATACAGATCACTGTTGTCGCTTTACATACACACGCAAAACGCACACACGTTGACCTTTGCTGTGGCAGTGTCTGGAGCCAGCTCACACTGGCAGGGGAAGACAAGTGAAAGGCCACTGCTGAACACATGGATGCACTCACACGACTGTTGGTGGAATCCAGTGATCTGCTTTTCTGAGATAAAAAGCATTAGGTTGATTGATTTTACTGGATAAAAAAAAAAGACGACAACATTTGGGACTTCGTGACCGCTGAATTCTTTGTCCTGCTGACTGTCGGGTGCTCTCTGTCCCCATCTGGTGCTTTGAATAATTTACAGGTGTGTGCGTTTCTGTGTGGGGGGGAGCAGGTCTGAGTTAGTCCACACTGTCTGTGCCTACGTACACCTACACACCCACCTCAGGCCCGTACACACTGATGATGCAGCAGTCGTGTACCAGCAAAAGATTCATTTAAAAACGAAGAAATGTGCTGACAGCCGGTTACCTAAGTACTAAGTCAAACTGTGGGGAAAGCTTTGCCTCTGCCTTAATAATTCCATGAATCTACATTACAAAAACTTACGATAGTCCACAAAAATAGACACCCAACATCTCTGACTCTCACTTTTTCTCTTAAATACTATAAAATGTCAGATTAATCACAACTTTTGATTTACCTAAGCACCATACACTCCAGAGTTTAAGTGAAGTTTGCTAAGAGAGGGATTATCGTGCTGCTTAAAGATGACATTTTAAGATGATGCGGGATGACACCATGTCCTGAGAGGAAGTGTGAACAACAGCAGGCAGCTTCTTTCTTTGACTAAGACTTTGGGTGATAATTTTAACGCGAAGGGTTGCAGTCACGTTGCATTTGTGCTCTGCTACATCTGTACGATTCGTGGTATGCTTTTTTGGGTAAGAGAGGAAAAACAGCCTTGTCCAGATTCCTAAGGTTAAGCATCTACTCTAGGCTCATTCCACAAGCAAACTCTGCTCATCAGTCACATCCTTTATCTCTCAGTCTGATAAGCCATTTGGGAATCTGAACACTGAACAAATTAACGTCAAAACTCAAACAGGCTTTGTAGCTTGTTTAACAGAAATCGACAGTCTCGGCAGCTACAGGTATGTGAGCTGCATTCTTCACGTTCCTACAGAAAGTGAACATCTTGTTACCGGCTGCAAAAGTCACACAACACACGAGGCAGTGCATATTTTACACTTCTGTCTGTACTTTTTGAACTGGAAAATTAAAATGAAAAATAAAAGGGCAAGCATATGTGTATTTGGTTAGTTCTGGTACTTCTGCATAAAGTAAAATAAGTTGATGACTTGCTATTGTGCAGTGAAACTCTTGAATATGTTTTTTCCTGAACTGGCTTTATTGTTAAAAAGGTATCAAGTCTCTTTAAATGGGTCAGGGAGACAGTATCAACACACAATATCTGGGGTTATGCCATGTTTGGAGCGTGAAATGAACTGCGGATGAATAACTGTACTACTGTACATTAAGGTACTATTGGGTGCAGACCCACGGGAACAATGACGTAAATTAACTGTTAAGCTATAATAGGATATCTTTATTAGTCTCTATGCCAGTGGGACTTCATAAGATCATCAGCCTGGTAAGGAGCATGTTTTCCCCTTTTGAATCGTCCAGATGCAAAACACGAACCTGAACAGACATTTTCAGTGAAATGCATCACATTATTATAACCTGATGAAAAGACACACTGTACGACAAACAGTCTCATTAAAGCAAAAAATTCTATTCAACCTTTAAGTGTGTTTTTGGTTTTCAGAGGGAACTAGATTTCTGCATGTCCTCTTGGCTCAGTTTTCAGGCTTTAGAAAATCTAGTCTGTGACAGGAGACTTCAGCCAGGCTTTTTACAGAGATCAGGTGAGAGAGTATAAACAGCAACAACAAAAAAAACAACACAGGGCTTTCTCTCTTGAGAGCACAGTACAAATCCCTTGTGAGGCCACAAGTGAATTTTACAAGGCACAAGCTGAATTTTAGCTCGACTACTTTTACTTGTTACAAGTGTTTGCTTATGTCTGTGCATGTCTGGTGAAAGGGGCTTTAGAACAATAGTTGAGAGGTAAGAGCTGCACGAGGATGTGTTTTCATATTCTGTCATTTTACCTTTTCCAGATTTCTGCCTACTGCAGCTTTAACAAAAGACCCAACTTTAGGAGCGACAAAAGTCTTTTTAGCATGCAAATTGCACAGGCAGTGGGCACATTAAATTATTCGACCACTTCAAGAGCTTCTGTGTTATTTTCACGAGAGTCGAGTTTTCTCAACGAGACAAGCACTAAAGCGGGACAATCAGCAAGCTACATCAGTTACTTAACATCTTTGTATCACTAGCAGAGTGTGTATAAAATGCCGTCCTTGGACCTACGTGGTATGAAAAATACAAGGAATTTCCATTTCTGTCTGCTCCAAGAACTTTAGCGACAAAAGCTGCCTTATTCACTTGTCAAATATCCACGGTGCAGTCGGAGGAGAACAGCAGAGTTAGAGCACTTATCCTTCCTCACTTTCTCTGCTGGCGCTGACAGTAACATGCCAAGTTACAATTGGCTTTTCAGCAGGACAGAGTAACAAAAGAACAATGTCTCCCATATCCGTCAGAGAGGAAATGAGAAGCTCCTATCTAGGTCACAAGGTGCGCAGATCAGGTGAAGCTGGCAATATAAAAATGGCAAATTAGAATCAAATGCGTTGTGAGTACCGAGCAGAATTCATTCGTAAACATAAAATACCAAGATTTAATAACATGAATTCTCATATGTCAGATGAACAAGGTCTCCGTCACTTTTACCTGCGAGACCTGCTGCACAGGCAAGCTGTCTTAATAGTGCGAGTGGCGTTTTGTCTGTGTGAATGAACAAAGTAGGCAGCAGAGGAAAGGTCTGTGGGTTCATTACTACAACACCACCTGGACTTTCATTGCAGTAAAGATGCTGCTACTAATGATGACAAGAGGTCAAAGGAGGGCAGGTTTAACCTCACATACGGTATGAAATAACCTGGACAAAAATCAATGGATTAAACATCTAGTACAGAATGACTACCATGACAGCTCTGCATCATGCTTTTATCTTCTTTCTCCTGACATTTGAAGAAATGAGCATATCGTCTCATCTGAACAGTGACTTAATGGAAACGCTATTATTGTTAGCATTATTTAACCTTTAAAGGTCAGTTTAAGGCATTTGTTCTTATTTGTTCATGTACTGCAGAGAGCAACATAATTGGCAAGGACAAAATGAGCAAGAATTCAGTTCTACTGTATTTTTCTTCCATTTGTTAGATAATATATTCTCTATAATTTAACTACTTAGCATTGTATAAAAGGTTGTTATTTTCGCAAAAATCTCCACTGTTACCAGAATTACTGGGCTTTTTAAGTTGGTAAAATATATTAATTTGAGAATGGGACAGAAAATTCGAAGTGCACAGGTGACCCGATATCACTGTTGCAAATAATATATTTCATGACCGGTGTTCTTAATCAATTTAAATGTTTGTTTTTAAGGCATTTCCATTTCATTAGCGAGAACAACAAAAGTTTTACTGAGATGTGTGTCTGATCAAATAGTCCAGAACAAAAACACACATGCACATAAGTAATACTGATTTTTTGTACTCTCTTTTCAACATTTGACTTCAAATTCAGACTTCTTCAAGGAAAATTCAATAAAGTTCTGAGGACTGAAACTTTATTAATAAGGCAACAGTGACCAGGATGTTTTGTGATGTTTAATTTAATTTGTAGTAAACTACATAATTTCAGCTATGTAAGTTTGTAGTTGTCTGTGAAGATTCACAGTCATCCAGGTCATGGTTAAAATCATCATCACTTTGATGATGCCTTTTTGTTTTAACACATTCGAGCTAACTCAACCAAGTCCAGATGCTACGATTGAAATTACGAGGAAGTTTATAGTTATTTCTTCACGCTAAAAACCCAATTTTTTTTTCTTCTCAGATAGCATGGAAGAAATATTATTTGCAGTATTTCACAAGAGAAAAAAGCAAAAGAAAATAAACAGAATTTTGAGTTAATTACCTCCGCCAAGCGGAGGTTATGTTTTTGCCGGCGTTTTTCTGTCTGTTTGTTTGTTAGTAAGATAACTTGAAAAGTTATGAACAGAATTTAATGAAATTTTCAGGAAATGTTGACAATGGGACAAGGAACAGATGATTAAAGTTTGGTGATGTTCTGGTTTACAGAAAAAGAGGAAATGCCGCTCGTGGAAATCACAGTATGGGTGGAAATGAGCCGTGTTACCGGCCTGAGCCTGCTCCTTTAAGCGCGGTGGCTTATGGGTAATGTAGTAGTAGTAGATGAAGAGAAATCTTTTGTGTGTATGTCCCACCCGGCACTCGTGCTGTACTCTTTCACCATGTCTGTGACAAATAAATGGATCCAGTTCACAAGGTTTACTGCCTCCCATGCTGCCTGTTTTGATAGCAGCCCAGACGACTTGTTACCAGCACAAAACGAGCCAACACAGTGGTGTCGTTTACTGCGGTATACGCCATGGAGCTGAGAGGGTAACAGCTGCTTGGCGGAGGTCTGTGCTCTCCAAGTGCTTTTCTAGTTTTACTTTTTTGATACTTTTTGTCTCTTTACACCTCTGGGAATCCTTGACTTTGTTGGGACCCCTTTAACCAGAAATCACTTGACTAAGCAATTAAGCAACTACTGCTGCATTAAGCAGTTATTAAAATAATCATTAGCTATCGGCTAATTTCATTCATATTCTAGATTTGTATAATGCTGATGTTACACTACATACTTTAGTATGGCATGTTTAATCTTAAGCTTGCCTGTGTGGCAAACTGGATTTTGTCACCAGGCAATAATTAAAGGTGACCTTCATAACTAAAGCCAGTTTATTGGCATCATTCAGTATCCCATGCAACAAAGGCAGCGGGCCAAATTCAAACCAGCAACCACAGCAGGTTCCCCTCCACCGCAGTGAGGTAGTATGATGCAGAGTCCAACTTAATCTGAGAGCTCAAAGGAAAAGGAAGTGAGGAAATATCCACAGAAGCACAGCATGGCAGCAGATGGCCTCCTAGGCTTCAACCATCTGGTGAGGAGACGTCCAATCCGCCGGCTGTCTGTCCCCTTTCATTTACACATGATTCCTTAACAGTAAGACCTGCTCCTGTTCCCCTAATACACCTCTACGCCCATCCCCTCCAATCTTCAGACACAGACAGGCAACACACTCACTCCCATTAGGCTTACGGTCCACTCTCCTGTCTGGGCAGCCAAGAGACCCGCTGCCACGTCACATGTCACAAAGCCTAATCAATGAGTGTTAAGCCTTTAGATGTCATTCTCTCGCCAGCCTGGAGATTATCATCTATCCCTGTGTTAGGGCTGCTCCCAGCATGGCTTACTTTAAATAGCAATATGCTGATTGCATTGCTGTCTGTATGACCTCTTATTCAGTAAGAAGGGGCTTTCAGGCAATCTGAGATTTATTGCGGGTCTTAAGCTGCAAAACTGTACTTACAAATACAATTACCATCACTTTCTTTCCCACTTTTAACAGCTTCGGCCCCATGAATCTCCTCATCCTCTTCAAATTCAGCAATCTTGAATTACATGGATTTGATTTAATGAGCATGCTGCATACATACGATGCTATAATTTGGATTACAGCATGTGCTTAATAAATCATGTGGAAATGACATCATCAATAACACCTGCGTCAAGGTCAAGAGGGTACTGATAGATCAAGAGCAAAGACCTATGGTAATAAAGGGACAAAGAAAGATAGGAGGTGTTAATGTGTGTGTGCTGTGTGACTAGTTAATCTATAACTCCATTTAGGAGCCAAGAGCTTCAGGGACAAAGGGACCAAAATCCTGCAAAAAAAAAAAAACATGACAAACAATCTACACTTGTCACTGCCAAACACACACACACACACACACATACACACTCATTCTTATCTATACTGGCAGGTCACGTAGAGCAGGACACATTGCATCATTACCAGGTGTAATGAGGATGTAATATATTGCACAGTTTAGCACACCTGTGTACAAGCGCTGTGACTAGCAATTATTTTCATCGTCGATAAACCTGTTGATTATTTTCTCAATTAGTTGATTAGTTTTTCTGTCCATCAAATGTCAGAAACTCCTGAAAAATGTCAATCAGTGTTTCCCAAAGCTGAAGCTGACGTCCTGCAATGTCTGGCTTTGAAACCAGAAAATATTTAAATTTAAGAAACCAGAATCAGAGTATATACACTTTCAAACCAGTTAACTTATTATCAAAATGGTCAGCAGTTAACTTTGTTATTGTTGTAATTGTTGCTCTCTAGTGTCACTCCATCTTGAGTTGTGCTATTGTTTGATTTAAGTGGTTTAAAAAATTGAAAGCTTAAATAATTTGGGCAGTGGTGGTCTAGTGGTTTGTGAAGCAAACTTGGGACCAGTGGGTCGCCGGTTCGAGTCGCCAGACTGGCAAGAGGTTGAGGTGGGAAAGTGAGAGCGACCGTTTGTCCCAGTCACCACCACTGTGGGCCCTTGAGCAAGGCCCTTAACCCCTGACTGCTCCCCGGGCGCTGCACCGCGGCAGCCCACTGCTCCTAGTATGTATAGTTAAGGTTAACTTTGAATAGGATGAATGCAGAGAAGGATTTTCCCCAAGGAGATCAATAATGGTCAGATTATTATTAGATTATTATTATTAATTGGAGATGTAACAACTAGTAGATAGACTGAAAACTAATCTGCACCCATTTTAAGTAATTGTTCAAGAAAAATTACAACAAACCCCTTGTTTTAGCTTTTCAATGTAAGAATTTCCTGCTCGTTTTTTATGATAAATAAGAAAATGAAAGTTTTTAGGATTTTAGATGCTGTGTGGGAAAAATAAGCTATTTAATAACATTAATTTTAAGACCCTAGGACAGGCATTTTTTTTTTTTTTTTCTTGTTACTTGCAAAGACACCTAATCAACCAAGAAAAACAATTAACTACAGATTAAATCAATAATGAAAATCTGTGTTAATTGCAGCCCCAGAAATGGTTAGTTGATTATCAGAGAACTAAGTGCCAACACTTTATTAACCACCCTTTAAACTTACTTAGATGTGCAGACTTAGGGGCAGAAGCTGAGGAGGATAGTGAAGGAAATGTCAGACGAGGCAGTTAAATCTAGTCAGTGGGTTAGGCCTCCACCTTCAGCACCCTCTATACTTTCTACCCCCTACCCAAACCAGGGTCTGTATCCCCACCCCACTTTTATTGGTGCAGTAGGTGAGAGGCAGGGGTAGGTGATGGTAGTGCTGTTTGTGGTAGTGTAAGCAAGGCGTATAAGTCTTTCTTGTTGATGTTTTAAGTGTTCTTACCTTGTAATATTGTGGATGTCTCTTTGTTGTAAAGCACTTTGAGCTGCAAACCTTGTATGAAGGGTGCTATACAAGTAAAGTTATTATTATTATTTTGTGTTTATTCAGTTGAAACTCTACATCGAGGGTTAAAATAGTTATTGCATTTTTAAACTGAATATTTAGAGGAATTTGGTTCCACATTAAAACATAGTGTATCAGTTTATCATGAAAGCATGAGTCAGAGATAAGACACAATTAGTTTTACATGTCAATTGAGTGAGTCTCACAACAGTCAGTAATTACATTGAAACAGAAATACTAATGCTAATTATGTTTATGTCATAATAATAATTAACCTGAAGTGGTTCAAGCGTTATGTTTGTGTCTAGTTGCTTAATTATTTACGGTTCTCACTGTTTTCATTCCCTGTTTTCTCTAGTTATTTTTATAAATGGCTACATCATTGTGGCTGTAAAGGTAGTCATTTCCTGTGCGGACCACGCCCTGGCAGAGGTTCATTTAGGCTGAAATGCATCAGTCGTCTTTAATTATTTTGGTATCACGTGTGAAATTATAGCTGTCATCGCCACAGAGGCCCATTTGATTTTAATTTCATCTCTCACTGTGCTGGGGCAATGAGCAGACGTCTGTGCTGGATCCTGTTTCATCTGATGAGGCAGATGGAGGATCATTTTACTGTTTTAAATATCTCGAGCTCTTTATTTTAGTTAACAGCTGCGACCAGCTACCGACCAGTCAGCACTCACGGCTCATTTTCTTTTCAAGGGTAGAATCATGCGTGAGAATAGAAGAGGTGGCCAGAGGCTTGAGGAAACTGTCCACAGATCAGAGATGAGGACTATTTCTTGCAGTGGGTTTATTTAACTGTGGCTTAAGGGCTTATTTTCTTTTCTTGTAGTCCAAATGTGCAGTTTAATCACATATTCTGGTCTGTTTGAATGCCTGGGTGCTTTGTTTACATTGTGGGTTATTTTTCCATTATCAGATGTATTATTAATGGCTGTTTCACATAGAGGCTGTTGGAAGCTAAACACCAGGATTTTGAGCAGGAGAATGTGCAAACGTGATGTTTTAGTTAAGAATTTAAGGCATCTAGAACAAGGATCTGTTCTGAAGGGTTTAAATATAGTAGGCCATACCGCCTTGTGGATGCCCGATCCCATCCGATCTCAGAAGCTAAGCGAGGTAGGGCCTGGTCAGTACCTGGATGGGAGACCGTGAGGGAACACCAGGAAGCCTGGGTGAATGCAGTGTGAGAGTGAGTGGTTGGTGGTGGTTGGAGGGGCCGATGGCGCAGATTGGCAGCCTCGCTTCCGTCATCTACCCCAGGGTAGCTGTGGCTACATACGTAGCTTACCACCATCGAGTATGGAGCGAATGAATAATGCAATGTAAAGCGTCTTTGAGTGTCTAGAAAAGCGCTATATAAAACCAATGCATTATTATTATTATTATTATTAT
>OMNN01028007.1:0-32934 GCA_900302755.1 Chromis chromis
CACACTCACACACACACACACACACACACACACACACACACACACACACACACACACACACACACACACACACACACACACACACACACACACACACACACACACACACACACACACACACACACACACACACACACACACACACACACACACAACCCTTAACTCACTCTTCCAGTCCTTTTTCCTTTATGGTTAGGTGACCTTACCCAGTATATTGTCGTGTCTCATCAGGAAGGTCTGATAGATTTCCGTCTCTCTGAACCAGCTCTCTTCCTCAGTGGTGAAGAACACTTTGACGGCCACTCTTTCTCCTCTCCATTTGCCCATCCAGACTTCTCCGTATCGCCCTTTTCCAATCTGCTTAACCATCTGAATTTGCTTGGCGATAGTGCGCTGCACCTGGGAACAAATTATTGTAGAAAAAACAAAACTGTTTTACTATGCAATTCTGCTTTAAAATTCTGTTTTTTAAGAACTTAAAGTCCCCCTCTGGTCATTGATTGAATCCCTAAAAACTCTTCTCTTCTTTTATCCATTAAAAAGTCTCTACTGCCTTAAAATGGCTTAGATGTAAGTCTACATGCTTATTATATATATATATATATGTGATTATTATTTTTCATGGTAATTGTGCATACATTTATACATGAAACAATTCAGTATTTTCTTATTGCCTTGTGAACTTGGCTCGAGGTGGAGATGCAGGTGTGTTTTTCTCACCAGTAGAGGGAGTCCTGACCCAGAGCCAGAGCCAATGCTGCGTGAATGTTCTATCAGGTCCTTCAGAGACTCCCCCGGGGGAATGTAGGTCTCATCCTGCTCCAGATCGATGCTGTAGCGCGGCCTCGACTCCTGACGTTTATATCTGCCACAGAAAGGTGATGTAATGTTTGTTAAGTGAACACTGGCAAGTGAGAATTTTATTTGCTGATACGCTCATGAGATCTTTTTTTTTTAACCTGAAGTAGCAGAAAACAAGGATGACACCCAGGATGATGCTGCAGACGGTGACTGAAATGAAGAGAGCCATGTACTGGATGCTGCGGTCCACATAATCTAGAAAGATGTGCAAATAGAAATGATTTTTATTACTTTTAAAAATGCACAAACAAGAATCCTACTAAGCAAGTCAGTAAAACCAGAGCTGATGAATAGATGGTGACAGTCGTTTGTTCTCTGTTATCAACTCCAGCATCTGTTTAATTTTCGTTGGCAGCTTCCCTGCCCTGCACCCCCTTTTCACAGTGCCTTATCGATCACATCCCGTTCCTGAATCTCACGTATCGGGTGTCACGCTGACATCACTACAGAAACCCCAGAGGCCTGAAGCAGCTCTGGGGCTCTAGCCTTTCTGCCATGGTCCTGTCAATCAGACACACACAAACACAGATGCCTGAACACTGGAGATGCTTCATGCTGCGGTGGAGAATAACACACACACACACACAAACACACACACACACACACACACACACAAGAAGGAATAGAAACTGCATGAACAGAAAAGGTTTCTGCAGGTTGCTAAAGGATAATTGCATTTTTAGCTATTTTAAATTAACTTATTTGGATGTAATCAAAGGTGAACTCTCTGTTGTGGTGCATATTTGACAGTACAAGAGCACCTAAAAGAGTTTCCCTGTGCCGTGAGGGAACGTTGCCAACATTTAATTTGCATACACTTTCATTTTACCCCTAAATGAAGCTTGTTTGGGCTTGTTTGATCACCTGACCAGTTGATTCTTGCCCTTTTAGATCATGTTGTGTGAATGTTGATATGTCCTCAGGTCAGAGCATTTTGATGAGCACAGTGTTGTTATAACCGATAGAAACGTTGGAGAAAACCTCAAAGTCATTGAACAACGGAATCATTCTTAACTGATCTGTCAAATCCAGTTGTCACTGTTTGCGTGAAGGTCAAAATGCAGTTTGTGAGGCTGTGTGAAAGCGTAACGGTGAGTGTATGTGACAGAAACTGTGATCGAGCCAGAGAGGAAGAATGTGTGTGTGTTGGTGTGTTGCGGCGTGACAGATGGACAGATATCTCACATCCGTCCTGAGGCAAGAAACTCAAGCAGGCCCCGGGGAGAGGCTGTCCTTTTCATTAGAGGGTGAGAGAACAAGCCAAGTCTGCAGGCTCCGTTTCACCTGCCTCCCTCTCTCTGCCTCCCCGGAGCAGCATGTGCCACTTCACTCCAGCACCACACTGTGGTTTGTAACAGTTTAAACTGTCACTACTCATCACCAGCCGGCGTGGCCTGAACGAGCCCGTTCTAAAAGGCACTCACGCTTAAAAGTGGGGCAGGATTTCATCGTGTGAAAAAACCCGTGTGGGTGCAAGTCTCACCTGACGTCACGAGCGGAGGAAGAGTGGGATGCAAGTCTCTGTTGCAGTAGTCCTGATCCGTGCAGCACTCCAGAGATCTCCTCGAACGCGCATTCCACGTGTCCTATCACACACACATGAATGTAAAAACCATGCACTAGCACTAATGAAGACAGAGGAGCAATGGAGAGTTACAGCCACACTTATTCCTGACAGCATTTCACAGTGTACCAAAGGTTTCTCCACTGCATATAAAGATAGTGGGCTGGAGAAGTTGGATTTAAATAGGTCTCATAAAGAGGCATCGAAAGCTCATAAGGACTTAACAGCGTCTAATGAAGAAGAACACACATACAGAGACACACACACTATGGATGAACAATTTGGAAAACTATCTAATTGCGATTTTTCTAACTAACTTATATAATTAGATTTTCATAATTTTCTTCTTCAGTTCAATATGTATTGTGTAATACACGGATCAGCCACAACATTAAAACCACCTGTCAAATATTGTGTAGGTCAATCACGTGCTGCCCAAAATGGCTCAGACCCTTCCTGTGGTATCTGACACTGGAATGGTGGTAGCAAATTGTTTGGTTCCTGGGTTTGGGACCTCAGTGGATCAGGCTTATTCTGGTAAATCCAGTTAATCCTTGATCATATTGGAGTTTGGAGGCTAAGTCAACATCTTGGGCTCTTTGTTGTGTTCCTTAAGCTTTTCCTGAGCAGTTTTTGAAGTGTAGCAGGGTGGATTGTCTTGCTGGGGGAGACTACTGCCATAGAAAAGTGTTTTTGCCATGGAAAGAGTGTGAAAGTAACGTTCAAATAAATTGCAGGACGCAAGATTTTCCTGCTGAATGTTGCATTATAACAGGGTGATCAATGACATACACTTTACCTGCCAGTGGTTTTAATGTTGGGCCTGATTGGCGTGTTACCTCATGAGATAGCATTAATAGCAAGACTGTTACACAAGGAGGATGGCATGAATTTGCAAAATCAGTGACACGACACTGGTTAAGACGTGCTGCATGACATGCATCTTAGACTGTAGCCGTTGCAATTTGCAGACTGCATTGTTTCAAATCATGATGAATTGTTCAGCCCTGACACACATACATCAGATCACATACAGCAAACTTACTCTGCACTGGAACTCAGATCCGGCCAGTCGCAAACAACCTGCAGTGAGAACAGCAAGACCCCCCTCTTCCTCCTCCACCATTGTGAAGCAGTAACCATCAGTCCTACAGAAACACACACAAACCACCACATACTGTAAGTCATCATTTTCATCACTGTAGGTCTTTGGATTTAAAAGCTCCACAACTGTAAACATTCAATAACTGAAATTTTACTAAACTTGCTACAATATGTTATCAAATTATTGCTTTAATCAATTACAATAATCAAAAGTATTGCCAACTATTTTTGAACAGATGAAACTATGCAGGCTTCTATTCTACTCATTCCAGGGTCACAAATGTGAGGTTTTTCTGCTTTTCTGTGTTTTCTATCACTTTTTCTATCATTTTTTGAATTTGGACTTATAGTTGGACAAAGGAATAAATCCTCTTGGGACTTTGTGATGAGCAGCGAACTACATTTTATAGGCAAAACAATGAACAGATAGATCAGAATAATTATTGAGATTAACTGATAATGAGAATAATTACTTAAGGTGAAGTAAATTAAAATGTGTATTTGAAAAGTAGATTTGTCTGTTTATATTCATATCTTCGTATATTATATGGAAAAACATCAACAAACACTTAAAACGTACACTCTAAGTATTAATCCCTCTACAACAAGTGGGCTGGCGAGTGCAAGTGTTAATAAGCTTTGCCTCAAGAGGCTTGAGTGGTTTCATTAAAGAATGCAGCTCAAGTAAACATTTGTGTGCCTCTGATCAGGTAATTAGAGGTCTCTTGGCTAATTACTGTGAATAATTATTGGTGTTGTCTTTAAATGGCCTCAATACAAAGTGTGTGTGTGTTTGTGTGTGTGTGTGTGTGTGTGTGTGTGTGTGTGTGTGTGTGTGTGTGTGTGTGTGTGTGCTTCACCGTACATGCAAGTGTTGTTGACAGAGTCTTCAGGGCAGTGTGGGTAGCAGTGGCACCAAAGCATGTTCTGAAGTGAAACCGTGGCTGTGCTGCTGCTGCTCTCCTCCATCCTTCGCTCCGATCCGCCCTTCCATCCGTTCTTCAGCAGCATGGTGTCCAACATGTTGGCTGTGAGGTGAAGACAAAGACACAGATCAGGTTTAGCACCACGATGAACCAAAACATCTGATTCCAGCCCAGACAGAGGAGTAGAACTTCAGTATAGATACTTCAGGAGAATCATTAATGGAAAGAATCTAATGACCCTAACAACACTTCTACTCATTTCAAAAGTTATTTTAAAATTGTGTATTATAATACAAGTTAGAATCTGTGTCTTTCTTAGCATGGTTACCATGGCAATGCAATCCGCATAAAGTGTGAATACTTGCTGCTGAAAGCAACCCTGCTGCTCTGAAAACTGGCCTCAATGTACCTGCATGAAGTCTTGAACCAGAATAACACTATTCACCAGAAAGAGGTCTTTGTGTTGTGTGTGTATGTGTGTGTGTGTGAGTTGTGAGTATGCATAGAGCTTTTTAAGCGAGTGTGTCAGTCTGCAGTACGCTGCTGTAATATTCAGGAGACCACTTTTGGCATAGAGACAAACTCTTTAGAGCTAAAGCTTTATATTGACATCATTTGTATTTTTTCCATGTTTATCATAGTTGTACAATAAATGAAATGCTCCAAAACAACAGTAGAATGAACATATGCACAAACAGTAGAAGTCTACTGTAACTTGCTAATTATCTGTCTTGCACTATCTACTTTTTCACTGTGCCACTACAACAGCAGTGATTGAAATTGAATATAAGTATGTAATAGTTGCAGTGAACTACATCATAACAAAACATGCACCACTAAGTCGAGCCAAAGTGCAGAAATATAGTACCAGTGTACTCCAGGAGTTGAATAGATAGTAATGTAAACATGTGTCTTTGGCTTTCTTATCCTTGAAAGTACTTTTCAGAATCCAGGATTATGTTTTCAACAAAAAAGAAACTGAACTTTTAGGTTTTTAACTGTTTAAATAACTATCAGCCAGGAATAATGTCAACTTTAGAAACCTTATAAAACTCAGAAAACACACAATGTGTAAAACACATATAAATGTATCTATTTTATTAAATGCTGACTATCTAAAAAATAATGCAAAAGCCATTTGGGCGAAGAATAACCAACATTATCCTCTAGGTTAATTAAACTTAATTTCTCATATACAGCACTACTAAAACTTTTACTGTACACAACAGTAAAATAAATAGAGAAATCTAAGTCAGAGGACACTTTTCTAAGTGAGGGCCAGGTGAAACTTTAAATCAAAAACATGAAAAATTAATATCATGACATAAATGATGGGAATTTAATTAGTTTAACCTATCTGATACAAAATATGAATAACCTACTGTATAGTTTTACATTAACAATGTGCACAGTCAAGCGTGAATTATTCGATAACAGTGAAAATGACTAAATAGTTCTGTTGTTCTTAAAAAATGATTGTTAAGCAGTGATGCTGCTTTTTATGTCTATTATAAAGTAACTGAAGGTGCACAGAGTCTGTCAGTGGAGAATGAAACCAGTTCTGACAGCAGCTCATCCCTGAAGACCTCTGTGGTCAGAGAGCTCAACAGTGTTGTGTCACATCAGATGGATGTCTTTCTCTCGCTCACTGTTGGATTTCTGCTCCTTCTTTCTTCTTCTACTCCCATTATTACAAAATAATACACACACATATATACATAATGTAAGTCTGAAGGGACAGTAAGATCAAGTTACTCAGTTATTTAATTGAAAATCCTGACTACACGTTCGCCAAGCTGCTGCTGTAACAAAAGCGATCAAACCCAAGCAACTGAAAACTTTGAAAACCAAGACTTCAAGACATCAAGGATGCAAATTTACACATTGGGCCCCATGTGTCAATCAAATCCAAGAAAAGCTTCCCTCGACGGCTTTTATTATAATAGGTGTAAGCAGATCTAAGTAGCGCAACAGCCTGAAAGCCAAGCAGCCATTGAAAAGGGGGACATGAGTAATCCTCCAGAGGACTACGTGATGAAAAGGCTAAATCTGAGAGCAGTATAAACACACTGACTGTTCTTTAAGTGGTACTCTGTGTCCTTTCAACCTAATCTGTGTTGCTGTTTCTGTCAAGAGGGGAAGTTTGTGGAGGTGTTCAGATCCTCCCTCACTCTGGTCTTGGTTTCTTCATCACATTTGCTCCCCAAGTGTGCGAAAAACATGCAGAAAGGAATGTTTAATAGAGATACATTCTGTCCAGATCAGATCTGGTTTATTTCAACTTTTATATTGGTGGTTAAGTGAGGAAAATAAGACAGGGGCAGGTCATTCTAGAGAGTAACAGGAAGGCTGATGTCAGGGAAGCAGAACTGTGCTTTGGAGTAGAAAATGGGGGAATAGCGTGTATGATAAAGAGGTGTTAAACTAAACTCACAGTACGGTGTTAGAAGTTTGCAGCACAAAGCAGCATTAGGTCTTGAAAATATCATCATCGTTGTCTTTGGATGCAGGAAAAATTACAAAATTCACTTCAGTCACATAACCGATAAAAGGAGCTTTATGTGCAGCAGCAGATGTATTATTTAGTCTCTAAGTTATTAGGGCCAAAATTAGATGTTGATATACTGGATATACAACAGACTTTCAATAGTCTGGGAACAATAATGAATAATGAATATATTAAAATGACATAAAGATCTTTTGTCATTTATTTATGGTATATGAGCAGGTTTACTACAGAGTCACTGTGCATTCAACAGACTAATAAAGAGGCAAGAGGATGTAAATGCAGCAGGAATCTTAAGGCAGAGACCATCTATGTTACACTCTCCGTTACACAAACTCTGCTAAAATAGAGATTTTCTTTCTTAATTAGAGGACCAAATTGAAAAACAAACATCCAAATATAAAACTGTCAAACTGAATTAGTTTACGATACTAATCATACTTGAGCCTGAATAGAAACACTAATAGACTTTGGGATAATAGATTAAAAAAACTGACAACAAACTGGTCCATTGTTTGTCATTAGTGTATGCATATGTATAATTACACACATTTTATCTTTCTTACATTCACACACACACACATATATGCACACGCACACAAACTTGCTGTGTCAGCAACGCGGCGCACTCAAGGTCACCCCGAAATCCGAGCTGCATCCCCTACACATTCCACAGGCTGCTTCTCAACACTGACACAATATCGCACACAAACACACACACATCCTTCGAGCCATCACTGGTGTGAGTACGGTGAGTTCGTCCAGCTGGAGAACCTTCGGTCGCAGCTCATCACCATCAGTGGCGCTGCATCTTTGGGCACTTCCAGACCCGGATTCAGCTTTTCCCAAAACGAATCCGCATTAGCAGCTCATCTGACTGTGTTTCTCATCTCTCTCGAAGGCTGTGACTGATCAGCCGGGTTTGTGACACGTCCCTCCCTCCTCTTTTCATGGTGATAGACGAAGACTGAATGTGAAATGTGTTTCCTTGCTATGATGGTATTAGTAACACATGGGAATGAACATGGGAATTCCCATATCAGATAAGATGCTTATTGTTTTGAACAGCTCTTACTCTATTTTCTGTCTTATAGAAGTATCACTTGCTGTGAGGCCATTTTTCCTTGTTCTTTCTGAAGGTCCAAAGTTGGGGGTGACTCTGTTTTCATAAAGTTCATTCAAATTGTCTGCAAAGGGCAAACAGACTTTAACTGACACCACCTGACTTGTGGTAACACACTGGGGTCTAGTGCTGCTTTTTTTCAAGGGTACATGTACAGTGCATTTGTATGCTGCAAAAGTCAGATGCTATTATGCATCACCACTGGATAAAGAACCAATAATATGACAGCAAAAATAATGATTGCCAGTGCTACTTTTTCCATTCTATTTTAACTTACTTATTTCTATTTTCAGTAATGTATCATACTTTTCTCGTTGCTTTTCTACTAGGCACCACATTTTTCATAATTTTCTCGCAAAAGAATTTCCTTCAGGATCAATAAAGTTTTATCTTATTGTAAAAGTAGTTTATTTAGTTTATGTTCTCCTTACTATGTTAAGCGCTATGTGATGACATATGTTCTAAATATGCGCTATATAAATAAAACTGAATTAAATTATTGAGTGTTTTTATTTCTTTCATCAAAGTCTATATGATTTTCTTTCTAAATATTTTTTCCTCTTGCATATGATGGTTTCATACCACTTCAGGAGTGGTTCTAACAGTCATTAGGTTCTAAACCAAGATGCTCTAACCTGCCATACATACAAAAACAAAAATGAAAAAAGGAGAACGCAATAAAATGTTTTTGCACTGAGCCCAGTAGATATGTGAAATATCTCGGTTTTGTAAATGAGATGAGATGAACTTTATTGTCCCGGAGGAAATTTGTCTTGGGCTAAAAGTGCCGGATGCAGCTGCACATATACAACAAATACATAATAAGCACAAAAACAACCGTACATGACAACATCAGTCAACAAAAAGTGCTTCAAAGGGTAAGAATTACGTATTGCACAGAATGGAATTGCATGTGATCATATGAGCCCATGGCACAAGGTAAAATACAATTCAAGTAAATAAAACTCCACATCAGATCCTGAGAGCGGGGGTAATAAATACTAAATAAAATGTAATCTAAAAACCAAATATAGAAAAGATAAGCAGATAAAAAGGATAAAAAGATAAGAGGTGTCAGCTACTCCAACCGAGGGATGCTATGACTGTTGCTGTTCATTTGGTATTTATAAGGTAAAACACCTTGTCGTACAGCACATCGGTAAATATTATGTGGATTATAGAATATCCTCTTTTAATTTACTCTCCTATAGTTCACAACTGTTTTATTACCTCAAAGATAGGAATATGTGACACATCCACCTGAAGTTCAGATGTCAGGCAGCCAATAAAAAGTGTAAACCGATACAAACACTGATGTTACCAGTGATAAAATTACAGAGAAACGCTGAAACATGGGGTTCATGTCTCGAAAACCATCTCTGTGTAAAGTCTTCCAATTAACCCAGTTGGTTCACAAGAGTGGACTTCACAGCATGACAGGTATTTAATCTGTGAGCTGTGACCTTCACACAGGCTGTTCGCTGTTCGTCATAGGTAGAGAGGACGACATGAGAGCAAAGGGAGATAAGTTACTCCAGGTGGCCGCGATAAATCACCTCCTCAAAGGAGACATCTTCCCCGGTGTCTGCAGAGCGCACTCTGACCCCGAGGGGTCACAGCCAACCTGCACAGGGGCCATACATCCTCCTCCACCCCGCCGTCCAAACCCTCATTGCTCTTAACCCCCTACAGGCTTCAAAGGCCTCTGCCACATGAGACACTCGCACATGTGCACATATCATACGCACACACACACACAAGGACGTGTCCGAGGAGCACATTCCACACTCTCTCCTGCTTCTTGGCCGCTACGCCCACAACAGGTCATCTGTTTCCACCGAGCTGCTCTCAGCAACCTGTTCTCTGTTTGCCAGCCGTGACCGGGCAGCCTTTGGTCACTATGAGGCTCTCACCACCCGCAGCAATAACGCCGCTACAAATTTATGGAGGCCCGTAGTTGACCCCGCTCTCCTCCACTTTGTACTCAGAGCCCAAACCTCGGAAAAAAAAAAAAAAAAGCCTACTGTCGGAGATTCACACTGGCTGCACAGAAAAGATATCTTACACATGGGTGTGAATACCGCAAAGAGCTGCTATATCCACAACAACATACTCAAACACAGACGGGCATATACACAGACAGACTGACTGCCTTGTTCACTACAGATACCAGGGACAGACAGAGAAGGTTGTAACTCAAAGAAAATCTTGCATTGAATCTTGTGTGTGAAATGTTAAGAAAAACAGTGATTTCTGAGGCATCATGGGGGAACACATATACATATTCTTGATTACAGAAGGTTCAGATCTGTATCAAAGTGCATGAAACTTTACAGATTCACAATTTATGTACATGTTTTCCCTTTCTTGTGTATGTAGATACAATATTTTCAAGGCCTAGTGAATTACTTAACTGTGCAGTAAAACCAATAATCCTGGTTCATCAGGACCAAGCAACCCCCTCTATGCTTATGCTTATTATTAGTTCTATTTTTCAAACTGCACTTAGAGTCTTTTTTACTGTAAATACCAGCAATTTTGGCACCTTGTTTCTTCAACCAGCACGATTTGCACATTTATTGCGAATTCTTTTGTACATTGGTTTCCATATCTTTCTTGAAAGTAACATGTGTGAGCCACTGGATACCTTGACATATGAAACATGCACAGTTACATCTGTATCTTTACTTTTTGCAGACAAACACAAACACACTAACTCCCACACATTGATAGATATAAAACAGGTGTAGATGCTGGCGCTGCATGTGTGTTTGCGCACTGTGTGTGGCACTCGTCTGGACACACTCCCTCGATCCTATCTCCTCTCAGATATTTTTTTTAAAAACATCGTCTAACCCACAATTCCCATCAATGCATCTCGCTGCTCGTCTATCTGTCCATGTGGTTTGGGCTTACTGGAAAAAGCCACAAGCCACTGACTAATGCCGGGGTTCATTTCAGACGTATTGAGAGACTACAACAATAGCGCCACCACAATATGTCACTTTACCCCACAATATCACCTCCGTCAAAGAAAAGAAAAAGGGCTGACGCTTCTGTTTTTAACTCAAGGTTGTTCAAGGTTTATATATATAACTTACAGACAGCTTTGATTAATTTAAGAAACCAGTCTCGTGTCTGTCTGGTAAAGATGACGGTACAGTCAGAAGCAGCTAACTTAGATTACCATAAACACTGGAATAATGGGGGAATAGTAAGCCTGGCTGTAAATAAAGGTCACAAAACCCATCTGCTACCACCTTGAAGGCTAATTAATTATCAGTCTGGTGTCTGGTTGTATCAGTCTTCCTACTATAAGCTTCCTACTTTCACTAAGAAAAGAAATAAGCATATTTTCCAAATTACTGAATTTTTCTTTTAACCCTCTGAACCCGATGTAGTTTCTGGGTGTTTTTTTGTTCCCGTCATAATTTTCCTCACTGTGGGCTTCTTTTTTCATTGCAACATAAAGTCTTGCACCTCTATGGAAACAGCACAACTAGCTAGAAGTAGAGAGAACTCAAAATGTCTTTTGTGCAGTTTATCAAAGTTAGAATGGCATAAATCCTTTAAAAAAGAGACAAAGTAAGGTGAAAACTAAAATCAACAAGAACAAAAATGTTCCAAGTTCTCACAGGTTTTACCACTACTACAAAAAAATGTTGCCTCTACATATTATAGATAGTTTGTTACCTTATTTGTCTTCTCTGTGTTATATTTAAACACAGCCTGCAGTTCAACCTAGTTCAGCTGAAAAGTCCCAGGGTTTTTGTCACTTGACTGTTGGCCACAGCTGAGTCACTAATGGCCTCTTGCTTACACCAGAGCGTGCAGAATTTTTAGTTTTTTGCTAAATCTGGTGTATGCAAATGATTTATTTTTGATGACTTTTTAAACGAGACATGTAAAATGAAGTGACTTTGATAAAATATCATGATTATAGGGTTTAGATTGGGTTAGATGATAAGTTTAAGGACTTCCACAAGTTAAAAATCTAACAATTCTGTGTGTTTTAACAGTTTCTGGATCTGATAAATGGTGTCATTTGGATGCCTTTTTAAAGAAAAGGTGACTGTCAAACCCACCGGTGGGTTTTGGGGATTACGGGGTTGAACTTTGGGGGTTAATTATCTTGGATTTCCAACTCTATACATTTTAGTTCTGAGCTAAACCTTCTCAGCTCTGTTCATGTACTTGAAAAGTTCATTCTTTGCAATTTGAATGCGTCAGAACTAGAGGACGTGTGGTACTCCCTCTGATATCACAAAAAAACTCTTCCTAAGCTTCCAAATCTCCCAAGGCAGATATATTAACATGGTGCACATGAACAACTATTACACAAACACACACACACAGCTTTTGCTCCCCAGGCCTGACCACTGGAGCAGCACATCTGCCCGGGGATCAAATTCTGTGTAGGGGAACCGTATCCACTTCCTGACAGGAAGCAGTGCACAGAAGGCTGAAGGAGCCCGGTCCTGCCGAGGACCAACTGCTGCTGTTTTGTACTGCTGGACCGCTGCGCCACAATACACTCTGACCTCAGTCCACAACACGCAGCTCCGCACACATCCTCCGAAGGGTGTATCAATGCTGCGTGGAACTTGTGCAGCTGACATTTTATGGAATCTTAAGAATCAGTTTTATCTTTTGTCAAAAGTGTTAACAGAGCACATAAATGTCTTCTATGAGCACACGAAAAAGGCCCCATCTCTATCTAACAAGCCCCACAGAACATCACAGTCATTCAGCTTTCCCTTCAACAAAGTTCTACTCTTGTAACTGAAAAGGAAAACTAGATGATAAAAACAAAAAGAATACTCCTACAGAGACACACTGATGATCACTGCATACAAAACACTACACACTGCACTTATAAAACAGTTCCTTATGACGCATGTTGATTATACAGAGGATGGCTTTAGCTTAGAAAAGTGAACTTGCTGGCTTTTTCAGCCTTTCAGCCAACACTTTAACTTCCTAAATGATCCCAGTTGTGTTCATTTGATGTTTAAAGTAGTGGGCCTCTATGGTTCAGCATTTTCCTTGATTAGCAGTAGTGGAATTAGCAGCTCTGACACAGACACACTGAGTTTTCATGGTTTTTCAGCTATAAACATACGACAAAACCAAAATTTAGATGGAGAAAGAGCCGAGACTGATATAGTTTCAACAAAATGTTACCATCATATTGGTATTATCATAACACTGCACCAAATTCTTCATATTTCTAATGTACTGCCAGCAGATGAAAGGGGCCAGGACTCATCTATTCTCTGTGAACCTCACCAGCTTGTAGAAACAGGTGGCAAACCGGCCGTGCAACTCAGATTTATGGGCAACCTCCCACATGTTTTACTCATTTGGGTGACCTTTAAAAGATCAGATCACAGAGGGAACAGAAAAGTTAACTGGCGGCTGAAGTATTGGTGAAACAAACCGAACAGAAGGAGTGAAACCGAGGAAGCCTAATGCTGCGGAGAGAAGCTTTAGTTTGAAATCTTTCCAAGCGTCTCACATCTTTATTTCATCTACCGTCCGTCAGTCTGCACTGACAGGAATAAGCAGAAACTTCGCCTCCTGCTAGTTAATGGAGCGAGTGTTGGGAGAGTGAGAACCAATGTTACTCTTCACAGGCGATTTAGTCTGAATTTCGCTCCGTCTTCCCACATCCATTATATCTGTGTGGCGACTGATTGTCAAACTCACTGAGAGTTTAAAGTCTCAGCTCAGTCTGTGCAGAGAAGAGTCAAGGAAATTCTCTAAAGAAGCATTCATCAGCAGCTGAGGTATTTCGTGACCAACTGTGAAAGTTACATTTAGCTCTGAACCGCACAGTCAGTATGGGATTTTACAGCTGGTCTTCAGTTTTGACACAATTTCAGAACAGAATGGCTTTGTTACCAGGATAGAAGTTAAAACTCCTGTTGTTTAATGTGAAGTTAAGTATAGATACCCTTGTTTTTCATTGTCACATCATCTATTTATTCTTCTTGCTGTTAAAAATATATTTTAAAATGAATCAAATGAATGTTCTGTCAATATACAGCTTTAATCCGATTATTTTATTTTAACCGATTCCAAATAAAATGAATTAATAAAACGCAGTACTCTCTATCTGTACACACTGTAGCCTCAATCTGATTGGTTACATGTCACGTGTATAAACCTATCAACATTCAAGGATAAATGTTGAAAAGATTTCCTTCCATTAACCATATGTAAAACATAAACGAACAAAGGAAATCTCAACAAAGTTTAGACTGGAGTTTGTGTTATTTTAAATTTTGAGAGCAAGATTTTCATTTTTACTCTAAAGGTATATCGGTTTTAAAAATACTGGTTCTCAGTCTCTTTGATTACTTTTCAGGTGGATCCCTAGACTGTATGAAGGAAAAAATTAAAGACTTTATTAATGCACGTCAAAACAGTAAGACACTATCACATACTAGGAATAGATTCTAACTAAATGTATACCTAGATTAGGCCAAAACAGCATTAGGAGCATAAACATGTTGATAAATTAAAGCAGCGACACACAATCGATCATTTAAGGGAAATTCACTCAAAGCTAATAGTCTATCTTTATGGCAATATTATATAATAATATTATAACACCCAGATGTTGGTTTTGCAGCTTCACACTAAACTGGGCCGCAACTAATGATTATTGTTATTATGGCTTAATCTGCTGATTCACTCTTTTAATTATTATTTGGCAAGAAAACTGTGAAAAATGGCAACTTCACATCGCTTGTTTAGTCCTTTCAACATTCCAGTAGCCAAAGACATTCATTTTATTATAACAAGTAAATTAAATTATGATTATGAAAACAGATCAAGATAAACTTTCTGTCAGTCAACTAGTTGCTTAACAGATTGATTGTTTCAGCTCTGATAAAAAGTCAAACTGGGAAATTTTGACATCACAAAACTGGATAATTTAAGTGCGACTGAGCAACTGAATGAACACAAGCGTCATCTCGGGGGGTTGGGAGCCTGTCGACCCTCCGAGCTTGTCACAACCTTACGGGGCACCGCGACACTGTTGGCATTCATCGTAAAAGACAACTGGCTGTCCATCTTCAAACAATTCAAGACATGAACGGGGAGTCTGTGGAGGTTGGGGGGGTTGTACTGGGAAGGGAGAGGACGGCGCAGATAAATGCATTCTCATGGTAGCCCCCCTGTGGAGATCATAATAGCTTTTGCTCATCATAAATACCACAGAGTGAAAAAATAGATGGAGCTGGTGGGATCGAACCTGTCGGCCTGTAAACTATCAATAAAACGTGTGAAAACAGGCTGAGTGCATTGCCAGTTTGCCATCTCAAGGCTTAAATAGAGGTGGAAAAATTAGCCTCACAGTTACTTATAACAATAAAAGCATCAGAACACATAGCAATGAGAGCTGTACTCACCATCGGACCCCCGGCTCAGCGCTGCCAGTCCAGTCACCAGCAGAACAGCCTGCCAGGCCCAATCCTGAGGCAGCCACACCACCACCACCATCCTGCCAGCACCGGCTTCCTTCAAACCCCCGAGGTGCTGCCACAACGATCACACCAACAAGGAGGAGGCGTGAGAGTGTGCCTTTATATCCTTTCCAGAAAGAGGTTCAGTCCTCTTTTCTGTACAAGTGCTCCTCTGTGAGTGACTGCCACTCTGCCACTCTGCCTCTCTGCGCTCTCAGGAACTTCCCACAGCACTTGCCGCCTCCAGCACTACTCCACTCTGACAGCCTGGGAGAGACAGACATGGAGAAAGAAGAAGGGGGACAAAAGAGAAGGGGAGGAGGGTGTTACTTAGTTGCTCTCTCACTGTGCTATTTGTCCAGCCCTTTCAGCGACCGCTCCACTACAGAGGTAACAGCTGAGTATATCCACACATGTCCCCTCTCTTTCTTTTTCTCTCTCTCTCTAATGCACACACACACATTGCAAATTCTCACATCAGTCATATACAGAAAGCAGAGCAGACTGGGGGCAATAGGGGGGTGAACCGGGGCCATGGATGTGAACATGGGGGCTGAATGAGGTGCGAAAGGCAGCAGTGAAAGCATTATGAACTATCGCCACAGGCATGCAAACACATAGCATGCCAAGAAGGACACGGAAACTACAGTCAGAAGTATAAACTCACAGAGGACATGTGCATATACTGCAGCAAAACCACCTGGTATCAAATCCTGCAAGGCAGAGAAAGTCCGCAGTTGGGAGCGTTTGATGCACGGAAGCGAGAACCCGCAGCAAAAAAGTTTTGTTTGTTATTAGTTTGAATGGGTTGTCGCAGGTTCAGACACACTGCTGCAGACATGAGCACGTGAACTGCAAAACTTACAGCAGTGGTGTGTTTTAATTCTACAAGGCATAAATCATGCTACTCCCAACAGCAAAGATTGTTAAAAATAAATGGTGTTGCATTAATAAAAAAATAAAAAAAACATCAAGTTACTTTAGATCATCTGCACACTAACTTTTTCTTCCATAATCATATACAACACAACAAACATTACAAAGGGGCAAATGAGTCAAATCTGCACACTTGAATGCTCCAAAAGCATAAAAGTATGGTTGCAACTAACTATCACCCTCCGTAGCAATGACAAAAAGTGCTGCAGACTTTCAAATTGTGAGAGTAAAAGGACAAATAAAGAAGCCTGATCCACAATAATTACCACAGAAAAGGGAACCAGCCTCTCTACAACCCCCGTCTTGACATAATATGTACGAAACTACAGCTGCAGACACAGGTGCAGTGTGAATGGCAAGGACCAGGCATTAATCTGTAACCAAGAGTCTGGCATTAAAGTTCAGATGAAGGCTGAACTCGGTTGCTCATGTGAGCCCTGTGCGTGAAAGAGGTGAAAACACAATCACTTTGCAGAGCCGCAACGGGGATCAGGCCATCACACGTCAGGTGATTAGAGGTGATTAGGGCTCACACCTCCAGGCACCGCCGCAACTTCGCGCTAATCCGGCGCACACATGCAAAAACATACAGAAGAACATGACAATAACAACTGGGACACATTCCACCGAGAGAAAGATTTATGTGTGTTACAAGTTAAGAGGATTAACGGAGCTACAACACGAATCATAAACACCTCCATACGGGAGAGCCTTGGAAGTAAGAAAATGCGTCTGGGGTAGTTTCATTCATTCCAAATGGTTTGAAGGGGAGGCAAACAAAAGCAAAAAAAAAAGTGTTGGTGCTAAAGAGGTGTAAAAACAACAACAACAACAACCAAATGGGCTCCTCCACCCCACCACACCTGTCCCCCCTTTTAAAGTCTAACTGGGTGGGAACGGCAGCTCCCAGAAGCAACTTCTCCCCTCCGGTGTTCCACTAGCCTTATAGCTGTCACTGCTGATTTGTGCAGCGCCGTGTATTACATGTGATAAGTCAGCCCTATTCTGGAGCATGAGTGCATGGGGAGCGATGTGAATGGGTCAGTGCACCTCACACACCCTTCTGCGCTCCATCAAACGCCCAGCGTGGAGCCTCTCCGGGCTCTCAGACAGGCTCGCTCGGCCCAAAGGCCAGGGATGGGGGGTCCAGGGGGGAGTGAGCGGCTCTGTAGGTGGGGGTCACTCCACCACACAAAGGGGGTTGAAAGTGGGGCAAGACTGGTTGCAAGGCCTATTTTCAGTCAAATTAACTCTTCCCTTCCTCTTTTTTTTTCTCCTTCCCCTCCCTCGCGTAGTTAGACTTTAAACTGCAAAGCACATCTGTCATCGCACACATCGCAGGATGATTAATATCAGCAGAGAAATGGTTCTATCGGTTCCTCAATCGTTCTGTAAAACCACAATGTTTGTTGCAACTGGAATGAGAAATAGGCAAAGTAGACATGCAAGCACCAGAACACGTATCAAGATTATCATCATGAAGATTTAACTTCTGAAACTATAAGCATAATTCCTTATATGGCTGCAAACAGAGTTGTCTTGTGTGTAAGAAAATCTCCCCTATGATGAGGTTAGCTTAAATATATACAATGGAAGGTGTATTTTTTAGATTTTGGCTTATACTTTGGACAAAAAGCCTCTGCTGCTTCAATTTGGAGCTCTCTTTCATAAGTTAGCCTCCAGCAAGTCTCCCACCTTTGTGAAACTGCAGTAATAAACCATTGAATGACTTTTTAAATGATTACAGACATGAAGAAAATGACAGTTTGCAACGTGGAATCCCCCATCAAAGGTTTACTAGCCAGCAGCTTGTTTCAGCAAAGTTACCATATTGGTGTAGAGGTCCCGGTGTGAGCTGCAGGTCAGATGACACGCACTGATCCAAAAATACTTCCTTACTCACAATACTTACCACGTAAAAAGATCTGTCACAATACACACACTTTTTTTCTTAGTGTTACAAACACTCCAGATATACTCAGTTGTTAGAATTCAGGCAATTTAGTCCAATGAAAAATGAAGAAGTTTACGCTATATGTAAATAGTGTTCATGTGGAGTTATAAAGAAGTCATGCAGCCACAGTGGGACTTGAATGAGAATGCTCTATAGGCCAACAATCACAGGCTCAAGGGAGGAGGAGGAGAAGGAGGAGGAGACCTTTTTTTTCTCAGTGCATGTTCCCAGTGAGAAACTTTCATGAGAATGACTGGAACATAACATCCAGTTCTCTTAACACATGCATGGTTCCAGTTCTTTAACCTTCTTCGCCAGACTGGAAAGCCTTTCCTCAGCGCTCCTGATCACACCTCATCTCATCACTGACAATATTGTACAGCGACAGCAAAAAAAAATGGTGGATGCTAAACTTAAAAAAAACTCCCACCAAAATCCCAGAAAACCAAATCCTTGTCATTAATAGGCACGACGAGGACTCAACATTACTCAGCTTTTCCTTGAAGGGACAGCATTTACTGGTAAATGACATAAACGCTGCGCTGCAAACATCATGCCCATTAGAAAGAACACATTGCATCTTTTATGGGAATAAAATGTGCGTAAAATAGATTTTTCCTTCCTTGAATTCAGAAAAAAAAAATTGTGCAGTATGTACTTTAGGAACTCTCTTCAATAGTCATTCAGCACATGTGAATGTAACCTTGATGCTGGCACTCTTGGGCATTTGGTTACTTTGATTTGGGGGAGACTGGGAGGGATTTGAGGGGAATAGTTCAGCTCTGAGATTATTTTAATTATTATTATTTATTTGTTTTGCAGATTCTGTATTCTCCACATTTTGCCCCTCCAGCAGCAAGAGATCAATTAATGCAGCTTGGTTGTTTGTAATAATCTGTCTCCGTTTCAAAAAGCAAACATTTTCCTTATGAAACAGAGACCTTACATTAATAGAAGCGCCGGCATTACAATGTACCATGAAAGCGAGTCGCGTTTTTGATTTCAGAAGAGGACTTTAAAGGAGCGAACACACCTTTCATCGCACAGCGAGAGGAACGGGATGGATGACTGTGAAAAATCACTGCTAACCTGTGAAACAAAAAGGCATGGCAGAACACAGATGATGAAATTACTCTATGCGGAGATGGAATGCGTATCGTGAACGATGTTTCAGCTGGGGCAAAAAAAGAAAAAAATGACCCTCAGCTCTGTGAAATTAGGAGGATTTTCAGCAGCTCAGTGTTAAAACTGCTGTCACAGAATCCTGGAAAGCAGTTTATTACCGTGGCAACACAGCTGTCTGGCCCCCAAATGGTCCAATTGGGCTGCGAGAGTCAGGAAAAGCGTGACACCATCTTCATCATCCGGCAAGACAAAGATTAGCTTTCTTTATTGAGTTATAAGAAAAGATTTCATACTATATTTTGGGCCGTGAAGCAGAACTAACGCTGCAACTTTTATTGGATTTCTGCGCTTATCAGTTCGCCAGATGAAGGGCTTAATTATGTGGCCTTATGAGATGTCAGAAAACTGTTCTCCAGCTCCAGGTGACCTTTCTTTTACCCAAAATCTAAAAATAGTCAATTTACAGTAATATACAAAAAGTGAAAAACAGCAAATCATCACAGTTAAGATGTGGAAGCAGCAAGTTTTGCATTTTATTTTAACAATCAGTAATAAAAGCTACTTAAATATCCCATTGATAGAATAAAAATAATGGATTATTCCATTATGTAGTTGCAGAACAAAAGCCTATGTGCACTTTAAAGCAGCCACTTACAAACTGCACTGTGAATCAATCTTCATCTAACAAGCTAATCAATGTGTTGTGGTTATTTCTTTCATAGGAACACAATGGGGAAAAAAACAATACAAAGGGCGTCTGATGTACCCCAGGCAACCGTTTAGCATAGATTTTAATTATTTACCGCGTAATTTGTGTCCATCAAAGTCTAGACAGACATCAGACGATATCTATATACCAACTGTTTTATAGAATATACTATATGCGTGTATGTTGTGAGATCTCCAGTAGAGTCTCAGCCCTCAAGTACAAGAAATATCCTGATGAATATTCAAGCTTCCCACAATAGCAGGGCCAAATCACTCTGCTGAGATTGTCGCTTTGAAGTCTCGAAGAATGCTGAGTGGGAAGAAAAACGCCATTCATAAGGAGTGAAAAGGCTGTCACAGCAAGATTCTCCCTCCTTCTCCTCCCTCTGTCTGTCACGCTGCCTCAGCCTCTCACTCACTCCGTCTCACTGTGTCTTTCTTCATGATGTGACACTGAAACACAATCGCTTCTGTTGAATCACTTTCTCGGCCGATATTCATGTTGCTGATCAGTATAACTCCTGGGAAAATGCGGGAGTGCAATCAGTTTTATATTATGAGGGCATATCACTAAACTCATTTTACCCCTCATCTTAAGTTTCAAGCTAAAAAAATGAGTGCTCCAGTAAGAATATATAATGCATTAAAGTTTGTTTTCAGGATCTGAGCTGTTTAACGCAAAACAGCAACACCTGTAAACTCAATTCTCCGTGTTCCAGACAACAAGAACAGAACATGATGTAACCACATACTTGTATTTACAGCACTGAAACATGCATAAAGATGCACAACATGCAGGTAGTAATTAAGACTGTTGCAACCATACAGTTTCTGTGAGGTAATTATCTGTGTCGGGTTGTAAATGTCAAAAGTTTTGTGATAGTCATAAACATTTCACTTCACACTGCTTCCAGCCAGTCAAGGACCGAAACTCAAAGATGAGATTTACAGCAGTTATTTCGTATTATGTTATCTTTTATATAGCACATGCATGCATGCAGTATGAATACATTTATATATACAGTAATACGATCAAATACAATTAAGAAAACAATGACTCATGATATGCATGTTTTTGATCAATCTGTGAATTAATAATGAAAATGACAGCTAAGCTACTTCATCAGGTTAATTAAAGAATCTTTTTTTTTTTTTAAAAGAAGAAGTTGTCCACTACATAACTTGCTTAACTGCTCAAAATCGGAGGTTTTAAAAGTGATAGATAAACAAATATTAATTGTTGTCTTTACCACACCCAGTGTTCACTTTATTAGGCGTCTGTGCAGTCTAATAAAATCCAATAACCATATCCAATTCTTCCCAAAAGTCTGCTTTTTGATGCATATAATGATCAGCTTTTGATGAAATTGTCATTGAGTATAGTAAAAACTCCACCTTTAACTTTAACATATAGCTGAATTTACATATTTCTGACAATGTCACCAAAAAATGAACATAATATTGCTTCATACGGCTGCATGTTAAGGCAGGGCTGTTACTTTAAATTGCACTAGATCTTAAAGGAGCTTACAAAGTCCACTATAACTCACCATTTAGGTCGGAGGTCCTGCTCCTACTTAACCAAGCTTCTCCCCTCCTTCTGTTCAGACTGATTCCCACCATTCAGGACAAAGCACTACCGCTGCACAGTTTGAAGCCTATATGGATGCAGCAAGTGGGGATGTTATCTATTGGTTTGCATTGGAGCTGAGTAAAAACCTAGAGGATACAACTATGAGTTTTTTTCCGGGTAAAGCCGAATATGGGAAGTGGGATGGAGCAGAGAGTGTGAGTGACACTTGAAACCTGGCAGGAGCACATAGCTAACATATCATTGGTATGTTAGCTAACAAGCAAAGCACATTGTACACATTCTACTTAATTCTCAAATGGCATTTAAGTGCAATAACATTAGAAACCATTAAGACTATAAAATGGGAAAAAAAATGGAGATCATTATCCCTTGAGAGTCTATTAGTACAATTAACAAGCCATCATTACAGTAAACTGTCAGCAAAACTGTCTGTGGGAAATGCATTGCCTTCCCTACCAGCTAATGTTGGAGTCACAATATGCATGTGACTCCAGTTGACCTGTGAGTGATCCTTTAGGCCTCATTATCAATAATTCCAGATCAGGCATGTTGATCAGGGCAGGTACGCATCCAAACATATTTCTCTTTGAGGCATACTATTTACCAAATTATTGCATTATTTTCAAAATGACTACCACAATGAGGATCAGACGGAACAGATGTATCTAATGATACCATAATGACTTGTGGGGAAATGTTCTTTAACTAGAATTTCATGCGAGAAATTTACCTTTTTTGAATGGGAGAGATTTTTGGGAGCCAACACCTAGAGGCCCCTTAGCGGTATTGCATTTTGATGTTCTCCCCACATTGGGTTTGTAGCTGTTGCCACTTTGTCGACTCATCATTGATTTATTACCGTCTGCAGGGTAAGTTGGCAAATCCTGCATCCGATAATTATAACATCTCTGACAGAATTTCACTATATAGGATTTCTTTTGACATGCTCTCAACAATAGCTTTAAGGGTTTATGGTTATTCTTTAGAAGATGAGACTGACTCACTGCTTGCAAATCACTGACACAACACGGTGTCTTCTTGTCATTTGTTTTGTTGTTGAACCATCTGTAATACACAATTCTTGCACAGTTTTGCAAAAGTAACATTACAGAACATTTCCCTAAAAACATGCACTTTCTACATCATTTATTCTGTTGTTTTGCACTCTGTGAATTAAGAGATTTCTTCTTTTTTATTCTAACTTTGCCACTGGACAACTACAGCTGTGACTCAACATAGCAATATGTAACCTGTAATTTCAGGTTAGCTGAAAAAACCTGATCAGATTTCCTCGTAAAACATCTTTTTTTTCTTTTTACCCACTACTGTAGCCTCTTCGTGGGAACCTTATCAAATCACTTTAGGCAAAAATGTTGTAATCTCTTTTATATTGAATACTAACACTGAAGCCAACTGAGAGGCTGCGGTTGAAACAATGCACAAGGCTCTTTCCTCGGACCAACTGGACTCTGCACCTGAAACGCACCTGTGGCTCAGGTTTCAACCATGGCTACAGCGGTTACACAACAGCCACACAACCCTACAGATGCATTCCATGTAAAGAGGTGTCCGTCTGGCTCTAAAGGTGCCATTAAGAAAGTGATTTTCCATGGCAGAGGCAACAACACAGGGCAGCCAAGAACAGCAGAATGAAATCCTTCCCCTCTGTTTCTCTCTGTCTCTCTTTACCACTGAAGGTCACTGGGCCAAGCCTTGCTGGATCTCTGCAGCCTTCTTGTTTTTGTCAGCAGACCTGGCTGCCTGTGAGCCAGTTAATTCCCTTGCAGCTCTGTTCTCATTCATTTTCTGGCTACTTGATCACTTTACCTTGGCATCTTGCATAAAAGTGTGTACTCACATTGCAGGCCGACCAAAAGCAACATTTTGCTTAAATAACACTGAGCAGTAGTGTGTAAACCTATAATTAATGGTTCCAAAATAAAAAAGCAACATTTCACAGCATTTACAAATCCCACTAATGAACAGATGCCTGCATAAATTCACTGACACCTTTAGTATGTTGTGTACATAAACAGTAGTATCCGACTCCCTATACAAATAAACTGCATTCTCATTTGTGTTTTGAAAGAAACGTATTTTAAGGTAAGACTATGACGTAGTAGGAAAGGCTTCCAGGTTGAAAAAGCTACAAGGAGCATGCATGAGTTGGCAACCAGACCCTCAAACAGGAGACCAGGGTTCATGCCCTGTGTGGGACTGTTATTCTGAAACTGGTTCCTTCTTTACTGCTCTTTACTTAAATTTAGGAACCATGATGCTTGGGTTAGGTTTAGGAAAGTATCACACTTAGGTTTAAAATTCACACGTTCACAGCATTAATTACTTGTTAGAAGATTGGTTAGGTTTAGACACCTCATCACCACATCATGATATGTGATTCTTTCATAACATCTCTGAAGCTTCTCTTCCATTTTGTGGGTTACCAGAGTGATGACTTCTGCCATATCTAATATGTGATGGGTTGGCTGAGAACAAGAGACAGTAAAGCATTAAAATAAATGGACAAGATTAGAAAATTATTTGAAAATGTATTTGTGTTATATATTTGTGTTATTTGTGGAATAACATTTTTAGGATTAGGGTTGATTGTATCTGTTTTAAAGACAGAAACTTATTTTACATGATTGACCTAAAATTGAAGACAAAACATGACAAATTAATCTGCAACACAATGTAGACAAGTTGTTTTCATCCAGTTGTAAAAAACTTGGTGAATCAGATTATTCTACAAAATCTGGATTACGCATAGTTTCTTGTAAAAAACTAACAGGTGCTCTCAATTCAAAGTAATATATTAGAGGAGATTTTCTTAACATGGCCTTTGTGCTGCAGGAATTGGAAAACCAAGGCTCTTCTTGCCAAGTCATCCAGGAGCATTTAATGAAGGGATTGTTGCTGTGTGTCTGCTGGGCTGCGTCGGGCGGACGCTGCAAGCCAAAGGGTCTAATTAAGGGGTTCCTCTGACGGTCAGACAAAGCAGACAGCAGGGGTCAAGACGCTGGCCCACAAACTGGCTGTGACCCTCACACCTGCCTGGTTGCATTACACTGCAACATGTCAGCGGACACGCTCGCACCGACACGTCACTACGGGACTGAAGCCTTACCACACACACTGACACAGGAATCATGAAAGAGACTAAACTACTGGACGCATAGGCAAGTGATCATGTTTGGATGTGTGATGATTTAATAAATGCAGCGAGGGAAGTGACATTTTGGGTCATGTGTCAGTGCAGGGAAGAATAATCGTATATTAAAGCCTGTAGATAAACATGAAGCACCACAAGTGTTATGACAGGTAGACATTCAGAGTAAATTTCCTCAGAGCATGTTCATAGAAAGAGGTGTTTTGACTTCCTGTTATAACACAGAGAACCTTGACATAAACTGTAGTAAGTGAGGCCTGGCAGGCTGCTCGGGGGCCCCACATGTGAGTGTGTCAAAAGTTCATGCGCTCCTTCCAGTGTTCGCCCTGCAAAAACAAAAAGATTGCCTAGTGTGAGCTACAGCCCTGCCACGAACAAGACTGATTGCTACAGAGTGGCTCCACCTGTCTCTCACTCCAATTAGTCGTGCTAGCTTCTGAAGTGCTAAATAACCAGCAGAGAGGGACCGCAGGAAGGTCAAAGACACGGGAAAATGCAAGAAAATTGTGGAATGTATGTCCATTTGTGTGGGGTGAATGGAAGATGAGCGGGCACAACAGTTTTTTTCAATTTAAAAGACAGCAGAACATTTTAGACCAAAGAAAAGGGATAAATAAGATGTCACAGTTTCGTTTTGGACTTTTCAGACAGACATGAAGCAAGTCCACCTCAAAGCGTTTGCTTCCTCCAAGGTTCACTGTAATTATGGGAAAGTGGTGTATTTCCCATATCACATGCTCTTTAACAAGCACTGATTGTGTGTGTGCACTGAGCGCGTGCAGGAATGTCATACCGAAGCTGCAGGGAATGTTTAATGAAGAGAGCAGCTTGAACAACATAGTATGTGTCAAATCTGTCAAAAACAATACAAACGAGAGAGTTTGAATCTGAGAGGACACGTTAGGAAATAAACGAGCGCGTGGCCAAATAAAACACAGGCTGGTTGCTAAACAGACAACTTTTCATTATTTTATCTTTGTGACAAGCTATCATAAGTAAATCAAGTCTATTAGTTGGTGAGCATGTGTATAGTTGTAGTTTTAAAATGACATTATCTGATAAATTATCATATTTTATGTGTCCACGTGTCAAAGTTGTTCCATTTCCAGCTGCAAGAGGACACTGCTCACTGCATTTTAGATAAAAATAAGACTGCAGAATTAGTTCCTCTTACCGGAGACAACAACCACCTGATATAAAGACTGCACAATCAGGACAATTAGCTTCCATACTGACAGTTTATCTGCATAAATAGAAAGCCTGCATGCTATTTATGACGCCAGTTGCACACTGGATCCTTTTTAACGTGCTCCCTGTGCCTGTGCTGTAGCAATGCATGAAGGAATGGATACAGCCCAACCCTTGGAACAGCTATTGGACTACATTCATGCACCTCTCTACGGACTAGTTGACACAGACAGGTAGGGTTTAAATGGCAAATTAACTGCCCGTAGATGCCCCCAGAAAGACTCTGTTCATTAAGCCAGATGCTCCCAGCCATTGTGATTAATGGTGTTTGGACGGATTTTTAAGTTTTAGTGCTTTATAATTCAGAGGGAATTAACCAAAGTGGGCCGCTCCACTGCCTCTGGTCAAACTACCTGCTCTGTGTTGTTGGAGTGTGATTGAGAGGGAGTGCAGGGTGAGAGCTGCAGGGAGGGAGGGAGTCTTCTGTGCATATTTTCCATGTGCACCCACACCCCTCCCTTGGCTGTGGTGCTGAAAGCTCTTTTGTGTGTTTGTGAGTGGTGTGAAGGGCTACAGTGATACAGAATACACCGCGGCAGTTTAACTGGTCACTAGCGCCGTTTTGACAGCAAATCTGTGCACCTGAAGGAGGATTTCATGCAAATTGAGATGAGGCTATGAAGTTTTTTTTTCATGTTAGAGAAGCACCAGCATTCTCCTATTTGTCTTTTAAACATCCCTTGCATAGATCCTCTTAGTTCTTTTGAATACAAAACAAGGGAATGTAAACGTACATCCATCCAAACCTTTCAGTCTTTTTGAAAAAGTTGAAAAAACCCCACATGATGATCAACCTCAATTAAAGTGAAAATGCCCTGAGATAAGCTCTCATTCACGCAGCAATTAAAGTCAATGGAACAGAGAGCGTGAGATGAAAAGATACCATTACCATAATAGCCCCCTTAGCACATGACTGCCACTTATTAAATTAAGTAAATGCCTAAATGAGTAAATTAAATGAGGTGTTAGTTTTGTGGACACACAGTAGCTGATATGTGTGAATCTCACAGCTGCAGTCAGTTAGTAAAATCCTAGTTCCATGCTGGAGCAAATCAAGCACAGTGACCTTTTTGCTGAATTGGATTTGTTTTTTTCCATCTGTGATGCCTCAGTAATGCCACAACGAGGTGAAAGAAATTGGAAATATTATGCTACTCTAGTGTTTTGATTTTGATATGAATCATTCAAACCATACACACATTCAAGTACCTTTTGGTAAAGCAGAAGGAAGAAGTAACATACTTTCTGCACTGAGTATGAGATGTTCCCCTTTTGTCCATTTAATCCCCACAACAGCAAAAAAGACAGTATGTGCATTTTGTTTGCGACCTCGATGGGGGAAATGCTAAAGTCAAACAAACGTCTGCAATTTATGCATTAAGAAGGTCAAACATTGCACCGATGTAATGTTTATATAGCATAAACTATGAGTAGTGCAATAACATTCATAGTTACAGATTATGTTGAAGATACACTAGATGCAGGTCACACAATGAGCTTCTCTCCACTTAATAATCAGAAAGGTACTAATTTTTCCATTCTTATCTTAAAATACCAGAGTCACAGCCAATACATGCGACACTGGACGTTCTGATTTATCCTAGTAGGAAAAACACAGGTGTGATGACAAACAAGGCTCTCTCTATTCTATGTGTCCCACTGCTTGGAGAGTACAACAGTGGATCAGCGGCACAGGACCCCGAAACTGAAGCCGATAAATGTGATCTGCCGGTATGCTTTCTTACCGTGATGTTTCAGAATTATAAAGAAAAAAGAAATGCCATTTTACTGAAGTTTTCATTTATGCTGCCTATTAAATCTTTAGGCCTATTAGATCTCATAGGTTCTGTAATGCTCTGTTGGACAGACTGTGACTATCAATTCAATATTGGTTGATCTGTTCATTAATTTCTCAATTATTCACCTAATTATAAATTATACCTTCAAATGCCTTGTTTTGTCTGGTCACCTGTTGAGAATTTGCAACCACAAAATACTGTATTTTTTTCTTGCCAATACTAAGCCTCAAATGAATTTACTGATTATCAGTATGCCAGTAAGTTTTCTGTTGAATGACTGGGATAACTGGTTAATTCACTGGTTTGAGAGACTGCTGCACTACAATGGTCAGTGCGACTATTGTATCTTTTCAAAATCTACTCTATACTCACTTTTTACCCGGTGCAAAAGAGGCATTAGTTGTAGACAGTTATGAGACAGGAGTCAATGAAACCATTTTTTGTCGAAGCTGTGTGAGCATACTGTACAATACTAAAACTGTGTTGAACAAAATAATGTAAATCTTGAGAGCAAAAGGTCAGATGGGGGTAATCCATGAATATAAAGATATGCCTCATTCATTCGAACAAATGAATTGCTCAGTAGCCACAACCTTTCCAAGCTTTCACCACAACATAACCAGATGTTCTGCACATTTCCACAAATGTGTGCCCATAGAGCATCATTTACATTACCGTCCTTGTCAGTTGAGTGCACAACTCAGATTAATTCTGGTGGAACCGTTCTGTTACAGAGCCTTAAGAGACAAACACCTCACTCACTGACTAATCTCACAAAGTCCTCTACACTATTACACTTCATCACTCTTGTCATTTCCATCCACACTTCTTCATTCATTCAATGAGAAACACAGATGGGCTTAAATCAAAATGGATGTTTCTGTTGTTCTTGTCAATATAACTAAGTCTCGACTTTTTCAGGATTTTCCTCGGCTCAGAGTTCAACGGAGTGAATCCTGTCCAGCAGAGATAAGTTTACAGATGCCAACAAAGACATGCACTGTGCCTAAGATTCCACATTCAGCTGTTCTTCTGCTCATCTTAGAGATACTTCTGTATTTTCTCCATAAACACAGACTTTATGTTGCTCAGTCCAGTAGTTGTTTCAAACTGCTGTCTTTTAACTGGCTTCAATAAACCCAAATGCAAAAGACACTACAGCTGTGTGAATTTCACTGCTGTTGTTCACATGTGTCATATATACAGACAGAAAATAAACAGTCAGTATGTACAGTACAACACAATGTAACGGTGTAATTCAGCTGCACATGAATGTACATACAAGTCAGTATTCGGGAGTTAAGTCTGGAGTAATGTGAGATCAAGTGAAGGTCAAGTCGAGAGTGTAACTCGAGTGTAAAATCAAATCCTCATCCCATGCACTTAGCGCACAACAGCAATGAAGACAAATTGGAGTGTGAACGACTGAACGAGGCAATCAGTCAATAAAGTGATCACCAAGCCACTGCTTCCATTTATTTCTTATTGTGCAGTAATTCCACTTGTTGCTTCTCTTCCTTCCACTCAAGGGGCTGCCCATGTTAATCCCTCAGCTCGAACAAAAGCAGATGAGACGTCCCTGCTTCCCTCCAGGAAGGTTTGAGTGAGTGTTAAACCATCTGCTAATGCGGCTGATGGGAAACCCAGGGGCCCTGCAGTCTTGGCAGGGAAATCCTGTCTCTGGTTGGCTGCCTGACCCAGAGCTCATTTGTCAATCAGGCGCTTTTCCCCTTAATTAGGAGAAACAGTCCAACAGCTTGGGTTGAGCCTCCATAGAAACATTTAATTCAGTGGGAAAAGTGAGTTGGTTTACAATTCTCGGCCTCTTTGTCTGCATTCTCTCTTAATTTAGCCATAATACACACAAGCTGGAAACATGGACACCTGTTTTCTGGCTTAATGATGAATTGGTCTCAGCGGCTTTCAGAGAAATGTTAACAAAAATTACAGTAAACCTTTTGATGTTGTGCTGCATGTTTAAACTGCACAAAGGCACTGTGAGACACTTCACAGTTCTGTTCTGCAGATGAAAATAAATGTGTCTATAGTAGAGTATTTATTATTCTACGCACAACATTTATTTTAGGGGTAAAAGACCACAGGGATCTAAAAAATGTCCTCTAATATGAGGCTAACGTTATGTGAAATATCCACATCTGCGGCATGGGAGCAACAAAAGACAAGCTTGATGTTTGTGATGGACTGTCTGCGAGGGAGGGAGTACCACATCAGATACACAATAGTTTGTCTTAATATTTCGCATCTGTGTAACATTATGGGGAACTTTGGATGTAATTCATGTGCAGCGGTGTGGAAAGAATCATGGGTTTCAGTCATAAGTTCCTTTAAAATTTCAAACAACTGAATACGTCACAAAGCGGCCTTTCCTCTTGTTGGTTTTAACTAATTATTTAACAGTCTGTGGGAAATAACAAATTATTGTATTCTCACTGTATTTTCACTGAAAACATAGAAAAAAAACAGAAGAGCTACAATAGATGTATACTCTACCATGCACACCTTAACCAAGCCTATTTGTTTTATTCTTAGTTGGATTTCTGTATGAATGCGATACCTCACTATGCACATATCCCACACAAGAGCACACCAATTCTTTCCATATTCACACACAAACACTATTAAGTAAGGCTAAACTGTTTAGGGCAGTGGTTTTCAAAGTGGGGGCCGCGGCCCCCTGGGGGGCCGCCAGGGGGCGCTAGGGGGGCCTCAGAAAATTGGAGGGAAAATTGGAAGAAAAAAATTGAAGGGAAGGCAAAAAAATAATTATTATTTTTTTGAATTTCCTCACTGTGGGAGGAATATCTTATCTTATTATTATTATTATTATTATTAACATATTTTTTTATTGGTCCTGAACTTACAACACAAACTGCAGTAATCGTTGGATTCTCAAGTTCCGAATGTACCTAAACACACCTTGTGTGACAGCCGCTTTTGGTGTTGACGGTGTTGACCTGGCGGTTTGAGTCTGTTAGCTTGGCTAGCTTGTAGCTTACAAGGTTTTTCACGGGAAAAATGGACAGGTTTTTGTCAAGAAAAAGACCAAAGGAGCAGACCAACAGCCCTGCCGTGGAGGATTCTGCTGCAAAAAAACCTAAGAACTCATGGCCAACTAAAATTCGTAAATATGAGGCAGAATACATTAAGTATGGCTTTACAGCCACACAGAAAAATGGCCATGATTGCCCGAAATGCGTCCTCTGTCTGGAGATCCTTTCAAACGAGTGTTTGAAACCTTCAAAACTTCAGCGTCACTTGATCCAAAAACATCCGACAGAGGCCGAAAAAACAGTAGACTTTTTCACACGTAAAAAAGAGCATTTGGACAGGCAATCTGCTGCATTCACACAGCAAGCTACCGTGCCCGAGCGGGCCTTGAAAGCATCATTTTTAGCCTCGTACCACATTGCTCGGGCTAAAAAACCTCACACAATTGGAGAGGATTTGATTCTACCAGCTACCAAAGACATTGTCCGAGAACTTCTTGGTGAGGATGCTGCCAAAAAAATCGACGCTGTCCCACTCTCCGATAACACCGTGAGCCGACGGATTGGAGATATGGCCCAGGACGTATCCGCTCAGCTTTTGGAGCAGGTAAAAGCCAGTGAATACTTCGCACTTCAGCTGGATGAGAGCACAGATTTATCCAATGAGGCCCAACTGCTTGTGTACATCAGATTTATTTCCCAGGAAAGATTTGTGGAGGAAATATTATTTTGTAAAGCCCTTGAAGGAAGAACCACTGGTAAAGACATCTTTCAGGTTTTGGACGATTACATAGAGTTTAACGGATTGGACTGGACCCGTTGTGTGGGGGTGTGTTCGGACGGAGCCGCGGCTATGACCGGAAAGATCAGTGGGGTGAGCGCTCTCATCAAACAGAAAGCCCCGCATGCAGTGGCCACACACTGCATGCTCCATCGCGAGGCACTTGTTGCAAAAAGGATGGATGACGAGTTGAATCAGGTACTGCAGGAGGTCGTACAAGTAGTGAATTTTATTAAAGCCCGTCCCATGAAACACAGACTGTTTACACTGCTTTGTAACGAGATGGGCGCCCGTTTTGAGGGGCTGCTGCTTCACTCGAACGTCCGCTGGCTGTCACGGGGCGCAGTTTTAAACCGCGTCTATGAGCTGCGGAGGGAGGTTGCAGAGTTCCTCTCATCTGAAAAGCATCAGCTGGCAGATCGGTTCACCGATGCAACCTGGATCCGCAAGCTTGCATACATGTCGGACATTTTCCAGCATCTTAATGTTCTGAATCAAAGCATGCAAGGACGTGACACGTACATACTGCAGGTGCAAGACAGAGTACGGGCTTTTTCTGAAAAAATTGTGCTGTGGTCAAAAAAGCTCCAGGAGGGTGTTACAGAAATGTTCCCACTACTTCACCAGGAGCTGCTGTCATGTGACGATTTGAGCTCCATCTCTTCATTGATCCAGTCCCACCTGGATCACCTCCAAGGATATTTTAAAAACTATTTCCCTGACCTTGAAAACACACATTTAAACTGGGTTAGGAACCCCTTTGCCCCCAGTGTCGGTTCTAGTCTGGATCTAAAGTCACAGGAGGAGCTGATTGAGATGACAAACTCAGGGGATTTAAAACTGAACTTTGAGGCCCTACCCCTGTCTGACTACTGGCTACGTGTAAGAAAGGAGTATCCCACCTTGACTGACAGGGCCCTGAAATGCCTTCTCCCTTTTGCAACGACCTACTTGTGTGAGTCTGGCTTTTCCACTTTAAAAGTGCTTAAAACAAAACATAGAGCACGTCTACAAGTGGACAATGACATGCGTATGGCACTGACGGACATTAAG